>DF241658.1:0-33098 GCA_000507305.1 Breviolum minutum Mf 1.05b.01 | reverse complement strand
ACCCAATTGAAAAGGAAAATAATCTTCCAAACCATCATTTTCAGGTTCCATGTTAATCTTCCAGGGTGTACAATACTTGGCAAATCTTCGGCATCGTCCCTGATACCCTAAGACGAAAAGCCCCTTGTTGTATTGGATGCAAGTAGTTTTTTTAAATATAACTTACTGCAAGTTAAACCTTTCGCAGGGGACCTTTTCTCCCCCCAAAACTAACAGTTTGCACCTGAAAAAATGGACCCCTGGAAGATGCCGATCTCCTATTGGTTTCACCATCCATATTCAGGTGCGAACTGTTAGTTTCAGGGAGGGTAAGTTTCGCCTAGAATATCTCCCTAAAGTGGATGTCTCCAGCTTTGAAACCCCCATCCTTGGCTCTCCGACAGATTGTCGAGCAAGTGGCTGCTGAGCAACGTTTGCTGGAAGCGGCGGCTGAAGCCGCAGCGGAAGAGGCGGAGGCCATGTGAGCAATGAAAAAAGCTAGTTGTTCAGGGTATAGTATATAGGGGATTATACTACCCCTTTATGTGAGGATTATAATGAACCATTATAAGTAGGGTCCCTATTCAACAACCAGTATGATGGAAAGTAAGAGGTTTTCTTTGTGGCGGAAACGGGCGTACAATAATTGTTTATATTTTCACCGTGGAAATGATTCTACTTGTATGAAGAAAAATCATGTGTATATATATATATAACCATCAATATCATCAACTAAAGACTTCAAGTTACAGTAAATGTTCATAAATTTTCTAGGCGGTGGTTGCAATGATTTTGGTGTTTGTACGAAAAAATGATTGCAATTTGACTCATATTTTTCAAATGAGTTGAACCACAACCTATTATGGGAAATGATGGTACCCTTGGAATGGTACCCTAGCTGTTTAACCCCCCAAGGAGCCCTTGAAACGGAGGTATACCCAATAAATACACACTATATAAGGTGTCTATGGGATGAAGAAGATGAAGAAGGAGACCCAACTGCTGCTTCCTCTGACAGCTTGCAATGTTTGAATGAGCTGGCCTACCTCCTGGAGAGGTCAGGGAGGTACGACCACAGGGGCTACAGAGCCTCCATTAGGAGGCAATTGAGAAGATATTTGCAAAGCAGGAACATGCCATTACCAGATTGGCTGGAGGACAAAGGTGCAAGATTTATTGTGATGCAGTTCAGGGATGCAAGCTTTGACTACATCCAATCAATTAAAGAACAAGAGAAGAAAAGAAGGCAGGAAAGGGTACCACCTGTACCTGAAGATCCAGCCCCAAATGCTGGTAACAGCTTGCCTGAGGATTAACATTTTTTCGGCTGTCACCATTTTTTTGTGGGAAACCCCGCGAAACAGGTGAGGAAAACCAGAAAAAACATTTGCTGTTTTCATAAAGAACCTCGAGAAAAGGTTGTTGCTCCTTTCCATCGACCCATACAATTCCTGCAGACTATACGAATTTCTTTTCAAAGCCAAAGCTTTGGAGGATAAGGATCCGAACCTTATCCCCATGACAGATCCATGGGACGATTATATGTAGATCCTTAAAAATGTTTGATCCTTATTACCCCCCGAAAATGAACTTAAATGTCCCCCTAAAAGGGACCAATTCTTCCCGAAAGTTCAATAAACATTTCATCTGAACCAACTGAACCAACCATCAATGTTCAGGGGATATTCGTTAGTTTTCAAGTGGGGTAGCTGGGTCAATTAGTAGGTAAAAAATACCGGTCCCGGTCCCATAGATGCCCCGTCCATGGGGCACTAAAGACATTTGCCTGTTTGGCAGGTGCCACTTGAAGCTTCAGAAGCTGAGGCTTGCTCCGGTTTTAAAGCACCAGCAGCAGGGGTTTGAACATGTCCTTTGTATTTGATGGTGATTCAAACAAGATAGAAAGGTCCAAAGAAGTACAGTACCCTCCCTAAAAGTAACATGTCTCCTGAAAATTGATGGTTGGTTCAGATGGTTGGTTCAGATGCTTCATTTCCTTTTAAAATGGTCCCTTTTTAGTGGCCATTCGTTCGTTCATTTTCGGGGATGGTAATTTGCTTGCAAAAGCAAACTCAAGGGGATTTTAGATGATTTTTTGAACTTTTGGTGCATTTTGAAGCGATAGAAAATTCGGCGGCCTTGTTCAACCCTTTGTCTTTGGGGCCCCGGTGGTTACGTCAGGGCCATGTGCCTAAGCTTTGGAGATTAATGGAGATTAGTTGGCATGGTCAAAAAAGACGATCCAACACCTATAGGTATTTGATTGAATCTACTCAATCGAAAACTAACATGTGTCCTGAAAATTGATGGTTGGTTCTGATGCTCATTTCCTTTTCAAATGGCCCCTTTTCTAGGGGACATGTTAGTGAAAACCGGGGGTGTATGTAAAGTGGTGCAAGATTTGGTTGATCAAGAGCAAAACAACGGGGAGACATCCTTCCACAGAGGTTCCGGGGTCTCTGAGCTTGCAAGTATTTTGCAAAAGAAACGTGACATGTCAATACGATTTGGATCAACACGACATGAACTTTTGAGTTGATGAGATCTTTATATATATATATATTTAATATATATATATATATATATGGATGTTTCCGAAAATAGTGGTACCCCCAAATCGTCCGTTTTAATAGGGTTTTCCATTATAAACCATCCATTTTGGGGTACCCCTATTTTTGGAAACACCCATATATACATGAATCCCAGATCTTTGTTGATCAGATCTTATTGTGACTAAGACTTTTATGTTCGTTGTTTTTCTGCCTTTTTGTTTTGTGAACAAAAAACATAGAAAAACCTGGTGGTGTCCCCATGTCTCCATAAGTGGCTATACCGTTAAGGCGTTAAGGTGCCTCAGCACCACCTCATTCCAGGCGATGCCCGAAGATCCCGACGCAGATGCCGAGGAAGGGGAAGGTAACGGTGAACCGCCCAGCAAACGGCAACGGTGCAACCGCCCCGAAGAGTCTCCGGAGGTGCCGGTGAAGCAACAACTGACTGACTGGGAGTGGTGTAAGTATACACCCGGATGTTAGGTTCCAACATGTGAGCAATGAAAAAAGGGGCCCCTGGTTGGTTGGGTTTCTTTTTAGGGGATGAGTTTTCCTACCCGTATTATAGGGATTATTTCATAAGCCATGAAATAAGGATCCCTATTAACCAACCAGGATTCAATGGAAAGTAGTAAGGTGTTTTTTTTCGTGGCTCATGTTGGAACAACAGTGTGGTAATATTGAAGATGCTATGTTAGGTGGGTTCCTACCATTTCTAAATGGAGTTATAGCAGTTATGAACCCCTATGAATGGATGTGCCACAACAATGAGTGATTGGCAGTGATGTAAGTATACAAACCCACCAAATTTCAGCATACACCCCCGAAATATGTCCATGTAGGATTGTAGGTAAATATACAAACCATATACATTGAGCGTATGTCAGTGCGTTGAAGGTATTTTATTCAGTATCTTCTTGTATGTTATTACTGAATCATGATTACTGGGATGTGCGGCTGGTACTTAGTAAATGCTCTCTAAATCCTATATAAGAAGGCTTGTAAGTCCTGAAAAATAGGCTATAAACCAACTTACTAACTAGAGTTACTAACTTCCATTGCAATCATCACACCCCAGGAAATTTAAGATACACCCCCCCGAAGGAAGATTGAAAGCTTGCCATTGAACAGTTGTAACTTCCCAAAAAGGGGAGTAGTCTTCCAACCATCCATTTTCAGGGGCGAACCGTTAAAATTCGTGGGGTGTAGATAAGCAAAATATCAAGGGACAATAGGACGTACCTCTAACAGTGTACCCATGGTATTTAGCTCGTGTTCTCGTTTGCGATTCTTGGGGATTACACGCCACAAATACCCACTATATAGGGCCTATATAGGGATTTCCCGCAGGGGTACGTTGGTAGGGGTACATCCAACTATCCCCCCACAATAGACATCTTTGAAAGGAGATACAGTTCCAAGCGATGATTTTGAGTATCTATGTGAGTTTCGCGGAGTGTAAGTAGGACCATCTATTTAAATCAGTTCAACACCTTTTCTGGATGATGTGTTCGGTAGGATTCAGCATTGTTCGAAGGGTGCGCTTGATCATATACATCAAAGCAGCTCACTTTTTGGCTTCCGGAATTTTCAACAAAAACAAATTGGCTTTCAAAATACCCCACAGGTTTGTCAAAAGAAATATCAAAAAGTCGTCATGACTTTCGTCACTTCAGAAAAGCGTCCTTTTGCAGCCATCAAAGCTATCCAAGGCTCCCAAAAAACCTTCGGTTGTGCAGGTAAGCCTGGAATCCCTCATGGTGAACCATGACTTGGGACGCCAAAACGACGAGGAGAATTGGACCGGGGCAAAACCTGAGAGATTCGGTCCAGAAAGAAAGGTTGAGGGGTGGTTGTTTTCCCAAGAAAGGTGCAACCACAAAGGTAGGGCTGGGAGTACTTTTTTTGAAATCCTCAAAAAGAGATTTCACAGGGGAAAACATCCTGGAATGAATTATAGGATCACAACCACACTCCCATCCAACGTTCAAACATATTGTCATTGGCAACATCCTGCCATTGAAACAGGGATCATGAAATATCCGACTTAGGGGCGAGCAAACAAAAAGCAAATGTATGGTATTTTTTACAGATTTTTTCTGAAAAGTGCGTTGTTTGGGTTGATAATGTCAATTCACTTCTCAGCTTTTGTTATCCATGAGTTTTGGACTGCAAAGTGGTGGTGCAGTATTTGCAGGGGATTCGACGTCATGATAATCTCTACTTTTAGAGATTTCAGGATATTAATAGTTAAAGATAGTTAAAATATGTAACATAAACCCAGGATTACTAAACAGCTCTGTTTCTTTAATTGTGGTTCGTTCCCAATTCCGAGCGTACATATTTTGTGTGTTTGTGAAACCAGGGTTGACCAGGGTTGATATTGGTTCAACATATTTACTATTTTTGCTTACAGATTTCCAAGACGTGGTATTGTTAATTAATACTGTTGATGGAAGAAATCCTGCACCACCTGGGATGTATAGAACCTTGTGAATAATGGGATAAACTACCAAACTCAACTGGTGCAAGATCTCTTCCATCAACAGTATCGCCCTTCAGGGTGAAACAACAGCAGCAGGCCTATCTACATCAGAAGTCCGAGAAATGAACCTGCAAGTCCGACTGATTTTTTACAGGCCTTTAACTTTTCCAAGTTGGGGATCCCAACAAAGAAAATAAAAAACCCTTCGGGTTCAAGAAGTTTGATATCTGGATGATGTTGAATTTGATACGTATCAAAGGGGTAACTGGCGAAGTAAACGTGGAAATGATGCTCCAAAAACCTGCAGAATTGCTATCTTTTGTTTGTTTTGTTTGGCGATTTTTTACGGATTCTACCAAGGGATTCATCATCATTAAAACTCACCACTGTTTGTGAGAATATGTTTGGAACTTTGTAAGCATCGAACAAGCAAGTCTAAGTCTAAGCTAGGTGGTGGTTTCAAGTATTTTGTTCATGTTCATCCCTACTTGGGGAAGATGAACCCATTTGGACTATATATTTATATAATATGTTTCAAATGGGTTGAAACGTTCAACCACCAACTAGGTCATGTGTAGTTCCTTGTTTTTTGGGAGGGGTGTTGTTTTTAAGTTTCAAACACCACCAATTTAAGGGGCTCAAAATGGTTGCTTTCTGCAACGACCAGGAGGTTGGATCGCCTCCGGATGGCGATGCTGAGGTCAGCATGGAAGAGGTGGGGGTGACCGTCAAGGTGAATCACTAAGTTCACTTTTTTGTGAATCAACTACAAATTGGCCAATAAAATGATTCTCCCTGAAACTAAGATCTAAGATAGATAGTCCCTGAAAATCAATGATTGGAAGATGAAACTACCTTTTTGGTATGGCCTATTTTCAGTGGTGAGTTGTTGCTTTCATGGAGTGTTTGATGCATTTTTGGTAGCTTCATATGCCAGTGTTACTGGGAGGGGTCCACATCCCAACCATTATTTTTTAGGGATCCTGGCTCACTTGAGAATGGTTTCATGGAGCCTAAATAGGGGAGGTGATGAAGGACACCCAAATCATCATGAAAACAATATGATGGGTGATGCAACGCGGGATTGGCCACGGATATGGTTGAATCGACAATGTGAATGTTTTTACAATCGAAACATGTGAAGTATTTGAATAATGTGTTCAACCTTTCTTCATTTAACACCTGAAAACTCCTGAGAACGAATTCATGGAACCCTTAAAAAAAAACTTAGAACAGGAAAAACACCTACCATTTTTCAATTGGGCTTCCAGCCGTTACGAATTTCAGGGCTCTCTAAATGTTTGAAAAGGAAAACCACGGACACCTCCCATTTGTCTTCCGGGGAGTTCCCCAGAAACCGTTAGGAATTTCAGGGGTCAAAAACTTGCGAAAGATCGCCTCCATCATCCAACCCACCAGCCGCCGAAAAAATGCGGAGGTTGCCGTCGCAACGGCTCCTGAGGAGGTTGACGACGTGGATGCGTTGCTGAAGGAACCGGAACCGCGCATCACCGGGAGGGGACGGAAGATGGAACCCCCCGTCCTGGGAACGAATGGATATATCCCATCCAAAAGGCACTTTTGAGTGGATGATTTTACGGATGCCTTTAATATCCGTTCCCTGGATGGGGTGAGTACCCGCACCGTTGAGTTTTGTTATTTGTTGATTTCAATTTCAAGACCTGAAAGGACTGTGCACCTGAAAGAAAACAAAGGACTCTCCAAAAAGGAAGGGATTTGTTTTTGACTTCTTGACTCCAGAATCCATGGGTCACATGATCAGGAGCATAGATAGTTTGACTAACCCAGCATGGAAAGCGGGTTCCTATAAAGACCCTTTCCAGCAACCCGATGCTCCACGTTGCAGAACATTTGTGTGGGAAAAGATGAAGAAACAGGTCCATCTTCCGAAGGATGGTGCTTGTGGAGTTTCCTTTGCTAACTTATGTATTGACGTGATGAGAGTCCCACTAAATCATTGCTAGTAAATTCGGGTAGATGAAGTTGTTCTTTTTTGGGGGGGAGAATCGTATCCATTGAAGTGTATATAAGTTGTTTTTTTTTCTGCAAGGCACACCACGGATCGTTTGCGATTTTTTTTCGCACGAAATATCATTGTTGATGCCCAAACAATCAAGATCTACCAAGGAGACTCATCTTTTCCAATCCCCCAAAAACTGTTTCTTTGAAAAGTGAGGATCTCATGGGGATCTAAGGGTACCCCCGCCAATGCCATCTCCCCAAAGGAAACATATGACCTTAAAATCAGGCCTTCTTAAGGGATCATGGTGTTTTTCATGATCCCTTAAGAAGGCCCACTTTGCTTGGGGGAAACGGCATTGGCGGGGGTACCCTTAATAGTCCAACGAAAAAAATGAGGTTCCCATCCAAAAAAGCTGTCTTACTTCAAAACGTGATGTTTTTTGAGGTCCCAGATGTGAATGAAGCAGATTTGACTCGGATTAGTGACTTGCTATTCCGACCGAAATTTGGGGCCGAAACAATGTCCAGAGTATGCGGCTGTAATCAGTGGATTTCTCAAACGATCTTACTGAGCAGTGTATCATTGACTGGTTGTCAAGTATCGGTTTGGTTGGTTATCATGTTTTTTTTGGGACATCTTTGTTCGTGAAGTATGTTTGCTAGTTTGTACTGAAAACAAACATCATTCTCAACCGATATCATGATGTCATGTGATTCATAAAGTCCTTTTTTCATTGGTTAATTTATCAAGTATCTTCCTGCTGTTGGCAATCAGATGCCTGGAAGAAGCCACTTTTTTTGTCTTTGACAGGAAGATTCCCCATCCAACTCTTGTAGGTGACGAAAAGGGCAAGGGAAAAGGCAAGAAGGGCGATGGCAAAGATGGAAAAGGGAAAGGTGGCAAAGGAAAAGGCAAACAGGACTGGCGGATCTGCTGGAAGCTGGCAAGGGTTCAGGAAGCTTTGGATGATTACACACCCCGGAAAATTAACGTGACAGTTGGAAAATCCCCGTCTTTCAATTGGAAAAACATCTTCAAATGGGTGGGTCTTGCATTGTCATCTTAGTTTTCGGGGGGGTAACATATGGTTATGCAAGGGAATAGGAATGTTTGGGGGTAGGTGCTCTTGAGGGTGTATCTAAACTGTAAGAATCACCCAAAGGGGAACCACATGAGAGCCCAGTGCAAGTTCGTTTGGGTGGTGCAAGATGGGCCCGTACCAGTTGTAAATGGAGTTACAACTCCTATAAATGGCCTTATAAATGGATAACTGGGCATCATTTTCATCCCTATAAGTGGAGTTATTTTAGCCCAGTATCCTGGGCCAATCTTCTGGTTTTAAACATTGCTTACGCCCAGGTGACACACACCACCTGCGCCATAGGATCAATCAGTTCTGTGGTGGTAGTCTGTGGTACTTGTAGGTAGCATATCACCAAGTAATTATAAGACCTGTAAGACATATAAGACAATATCAATACCACTGGTTGATAATGATAATGATAAGTCCTTACAAGTCTATATATACTGGCCTTTTACTGGCAATCCCCAAAAAAACAAATTGATGCTATACTTTTACTACCACCACCATAAACTACTTATAGCTTCTTTCCAACCCGTAATCCAACATCGCAGCCTGACGATCAACGAAAAAGGAGCGAAAGGCTGATGAGCTGGGAAAGATTTTCGATCATTTACCTGGCATGGAGTCCCAATGATGACATGATGAGCTGGCTGTCAAGGGGAGTGGTTGGGAGTGGGGAACCCCCATGTGAAGAGACCAACCACTTCCCATCATGGTCGAGTTTTTGTGATTGTTGTTGGATTTGTTGGGCATGGAACCGAATGAAACTAAACTTGAAACAATTCCGGTCTTTTGTGGTTGAAATATCCCATAGCATCCATGTACTGTATGGAATATTACCTACCTTTTGGTTGTTTTTAATGATAAAACATGATAAATGTAGGTAAATATGCCATACATGGACGGGAAAGGGTATGGTTGAATCAGAAAACATTCAGCAGAATTGTCGACTTGAACTTCCATGGGTCATGCTACTTGGATGTCCCAGGAAGTTAGTAAATGGTTAGTAAATGGGTTATAACCCCACTATACCCCATCCCATTTACTAATCATTTACTAACTTCCTGGGGACATCCAAGTACGGTTTACGCTTATATACTTCTTTCGAAACATTCACCGAAGATTCTTTGGATCAAAGCCGGGAAGACAACAAAATGGTGAAGCAAAGATGCGTTGCGATTGCTTTTTTGTCCACTGAAACAAGATCGGCCCCTACTAGTTGTAATTGGAAATATGAATCCCTACAAATGGCCTTATAAATGGGTAACTGGGGTCATAAACCGCTATAAGTGGAGTTATAGCCCTATACTTGTAAGTGTTGACGGGGCCCACTTTAAAGGTATGATTTTTCCTTCAGTAGATGCAAGGAAATTTGTCGATTGCTTGAATGTTCCAAATCAAGACATATTTAGAACACACATGTTGATTCAATGTCATTATTCCTAATTTTCAGACTTGATTTTGCTATCACCCTTCTTCCTTCCCCAGGGAAGCATGTCCCCTTTTTTCAATCCTTAAATCTCTTCACTTTGAATTGGGTGAAATTCCTTCGAGCCGACGACCTGCAGGTCGTGTGGAAGGCCTGGAAGTTGCTGGAAAGGGGTTCGTGGGAAGTTGGGCCGAATCTTCCTTCCTGGAAGGGTTGGGGCGAAGTTTTCAATCAGATGTTTAAATCATGCCCGGATTTTTCAGTTCCCTATATTATTGGGAACTAGGTGGTGGCAACTCAAATATTTTTGTATTTCCATCCCGAACCCTGGGGAAAGGATCCAATTTGACGAGCATATTTTTTCAGATGGGTTGAAACCACCAACTAGGGAACCAACCTCCCAATATGTATATATATATATGGTATTCAGACCCTTGGTTCCAAATATATAGGGAACTGGAAGATGAGGGATGGAAATTTTGGGTCATGCCCAGTGCCGTTCTGCTGAGAAAAATAAGGCCCAGTTGGCGCTACTAACTACTATTATCCCTGAATAATCCCCTAGCCGGCCTTATTCCCTGGGTGTGGCAATGGTCACGGAGGCGGTACTGGGTAACCCGGGTACCGTTCAATTCCTATCATTAGTGACTTGAATGTTTGAGAGTTTGTGGTCCCCAAAACTTAACAAACAAAATTTAGTGTGGCCAGTGACGAGCATCTTGATGAGTTTTTGGAATGGCAATGAGCCCGTGCTATTTTTCAAGATGTCCGTTACGAAAGATGATGAGCAGTGTTTGATGGTCACCAATAGGTTGTTTGAGCACTATTGGCTATATCATTACTATATTATTTATATACTATATTATTACTATACTACTATGTTCCAATATTGCTATATCTTATCCACCCTGCCTTTTGTTCATATTGTTTCTACTGTTTCCCAATGGTGGGGCGGCCCGTAGTGATATTAAGTTGTGAGGTGGGACATTCGATTCATCCATCTATCAATCCAATAGGGTGTCTTGGCAAACATTAGGTAGTCCTTAGGGATATCCCCCACCCACTAACAGTGAAATAAGAATCTGTTCATTTTTATGAAGGGCCCCCTATAAACCTTCACGGAATCCACTGTATGAAGGGCCGGGGATACCCTGAAGGTAGTCCCCCTTAATTGAAAAAAGACACAGGTTGCCCCTTTAAGATCATCGTGGGTTCAACCTTTGAGGACTCACTATTTTCAATGCTTACTTCACTCAACTCGTTATACTAGTTCATATACCCACGGATCATTAAATGTTTCAACCTAGGTCGTCCCTCAATCTAGTATGTATATTAGGTAGCCATGACCATGGCCATCGCCACCGGGACTGTGTGTTCTTCGAGGAGAAGATGAACTTGCAGAAGAGAATGAGGAGGCGGAAACCTCGGCTGGTGCGTATGGTGATGAGCTTAACTGAGCAGTTCTGGATGAGCATTTTCCCGACACTAAATGGTTGCAACAAGATGAGGCTGGTTCGCACCAAGCAGTTTTTCCCCATGATTGAGTGGATCATAATTGAGCAGTGAAAGAAACCGTTTTTGTTTAGGGTATATAGGGAATTATATTACCCAGTCATATGGGGATTATTATGAACCATTATAACAATCCATATTAAGCATTATGGATTTCATGGAAAGTGCGAGTTTTTTTTTTTTTCGTGGCTCAAATTGAGTTGATCATATAATATGTTTGCCTCTAGGATTATCCATAGTTTATTTCCATCAGCAAGTTACGCCCTGGTGGTTGACGTCCCGAAGATTTTGTTTTTTTTGCATGTGGTGTTTGCTCTCTTTTTGTTTTCTCTTTCGGGGGTGGCAGGAGATGAGATTTGATGTAACAAATATATGTTTCAACTGGGGTCGAAACCACCAACTATAGGTTCTATTTTGTTTATGCTAGGTAGGATTATTTGATTATTTGTTTTTTGATTGTTTTTGTTCATGTTGTTGCAGTTGAACATTGGAATCAATAGGTGTTGTTGTTGTTGTTGTTGTTGTTGTTGTTGGTGTTGGTGTTGGTGTTGGTGTTGGTGTTGGTGTTGGTGTTGGTGTTGTTGTTGTTGTTGTTGTTGTTGTTGTTGTTGTTGTGATAGTTTTTTTGGTTTTCCACTTAAAGGGTGAAACAAAATTGTGACAAACTATGCTCAACTAGTGCATGTGTGCCGAATGTCCAAGCCATTCACCGATATCATTCACTAAGAAAAAACCTGTCCCAACTCCTACAGGGTCAGCACCAATGAAGCGTTGATTAACAGTAGGAATGTCAGAGATGTATGGGTTTTGTACAATCTGGATTTTGATATTGATGTTTAGCATGACAATTTCAGGTGTTTCAGTTCAGCACCTCGTTTTCAACCCAATTTTTTACACACCTAAGATTTAAGATGTTTGCAATGTACTGTAGTGCAATGTAAGGTATTGTAGTTCAACATAAGATAATGCATGTTTATATATATATATATACAAGCAACTATGTATGCAAGCACCTTAAAGCATATTGTATATGTACTGTATATGTATAGACAATCTTTTAAAAGGATGATGAATTAAATACAAAAACTGAAAACCCTCGCACACGCCTCCTTTTCGGGATACCTATTTCATGGGGCATTTTTTAGGGATGCCAATTTTGCAACCTGGAAGGGTCTTTATAAAAACTCGGGATTCAAGCACAGCTCAAAAGTTTGGTTTTCCTAACGAACAGGGATCATTAAATGCCACCCATTTTGCGGGGATCAAACAAGCAGCAAACGTACGGTAATTTTGAGGGATTTCCACTGAATAGTGACTTGTTTGGGTTGACCCCTGAAGAACCTGAGACCTTTTAACGCCTGGACAGGCGCGAGCAAAGCGCAAAGAGTTCAAAACCAGGCATGGGCGTCCAGCAGAAACAGAAAAGGGGTGTCCAAGAGGCATGCTTTTCTTTTTTTATCCAGATGTTTCTATTTCAACAGGATGCATGTAGAAAGGACGAAGATGTTGTTTTGACTGTTCAAACTGGATGTTCAAGCCAACACTTGTTTTTTTCTACCAGAGTCATGGTTTAGTGGAAAGTGAGCTGTATTTAAGAGGAAACAAAAGTCCTGGAAGAATTCATATTTCATCGAAGCATGTTTCGCCGGTCGGACAAGAATAGTTTGTTTATCGCTCCTTTTACAATCACCAAGCCCCTTTTGAAAAGTCATGAGCCAGATTTACTTGTTGCTAGCATAACTTCTTTTGGTGAGTTTGGTTGTAATTACTGTAAGGATGATAACATGGATTCAAACACAAACAAGAGTATACAGTAAATGAGCGAAAATCAGCTATTACATGACATATTATATTCAAGAAAGGCGATTTTTTGTGGTGCCTTTTTTTGATGACCATATTGCCACTTGGGTTGTCCCCCCTTCCCAGTACTGTTTTTTTGTCACCATCAGGATTTCTATATGTTGAGGTTCACGGATCCCAACCTACACCTGGAAGTGTGCAACTATTGTTGGGAAGTTGGACAACATCTGGGTGGTAGTTTCAAATACTTTTTATTTGTACCCCTATTTGGGGAAGATGAACCCATTTTGACTCATATTTTTTGGGATGGGTTGGTTCAACCACCAACTAGACATCTATATATATATATACCATCCAAGATCGATCCATCAAAGGTTTGTTTTTACCCAAAAAAAACGGATTTCCCGGAAAGCTATGGTGAAGTAGATGTTGTTGAAGTAACTAAGTATCCTAACAATCCCACGGGATCCATGGGACGAATGGTATATTTACCTACTAATTTACCATAAAAATCAACTATCCATGTAGGGAAATATGCCATGAATGGGTAGCTGGGGCTCCATAACACTACTTATATGGCCTAACAATTTTAGTGCACAAAAATCTAACCGAACCCATAGGATCCATGTATGGATTATTTACCAGTGAAAAGTGGCCACAAATTCACAAGGGGTCCCATGGCGGCTGGTAAATATTCCCATCCCATGTATCCTATGGGTAACAATTCTACTTAACAAAAAAAACGCTAAAAAAAACAACAACAAAACATCGCCCCTTAGCTTTCGCGCATTTAGGGTCTATGACCTTGATGATGTCCGCGTTTCTTGACGAAGTTGGTGGGGATGTGGTTTTGCAACGTGAAGAGAAAAATACGATCGAATTAACCGGGTCGGAAGTTTGAGATCGCTTGCGCGTCTTTTAAGGGACATATCATATCCAAAACCAGGAAGTCGTCATTTTTCCAAGCATTTTTTTTGGCTAATTTGATGTATATAATTAGATAGACTTACCAAACATGGACCTAGGGGGATGAAACTCTGGAAGATGTTTCAAAGTTGGGGTTTCCATCAATTTCGCAAGTTCCAGCTGTCAAATTTCGGGAGTGGACCTAATAGGGATTGACAGTACTGGTATATTTACATATATTTACATGCATTGGAACTACCCCCCACCCAGGATTCCAGTCACCATCAGGATTATGATTATGAACCATTTTTAGGTTCGAGAAATCCCAACCGAAACTTCATTGTGTGACTGGCATCCTGGGCGGAAAGTAGACCGAATGTATATATACATTATTTACCCAATGAACAAAGTCCATGACATGTGAGTGAAAACGGTGAAAAAAAAGTGACCCAAGTAACTTGAACAGGTTTTACAGGGCCAAGTATGATCCATGGGACTGGTATTGCATTTACCAAATTGTCTTTTGTTTGTTTAAGGTGAATCTCCATTGAAACACCGTTTGGGGAATCAAATCTAAGATGCTAGTCACCCCATGGATCCTATGGTTAGTTTTTCGTGGAATTCTGCTGCGGGCCCTAAGAATCACGGGATTCACCCTGCGAAAGAGAGGGGTTTGTTTAAATGTGTATTTTGAAGGGGTTTTTGGATGGATCTCCATGTCCCCAGCAGTGACTTGAGATCCCATAAGATTCTTAGGTTGAACCGAATTCGTTACCAGTGAGATCTAAACCATTTTTGACCATGAGAAGATTCGGAAAGATTATGGTTTTTCAGCAGGTGAATCGTAACAGTACCTTGGGATATATACAGGACATGTGGTAAATAGATGGTAATAGTGCATGGGAGAAACAACTGTAAAGGACCTATAGCTCAACTAGGACTGATATATGGAGAAATTCTTATTTCTCATTGGGTCTCATGTATAGCAGGTGGTGATCGCCAGATGGCAGATTTCGGAACCATCAAGTCTAAATATGTGATGTGTTTCCCTTTTCTTTCCCAATAAGATCGATGGATGGTATAGTTACCTACTAATTTACCCATCAAACTGCTAGGCTAATATACCATACATCAATGCTGAGCTATGGTTTTTTGTGGGACAAAAATGGAGGCTAAGGCCCTCCATCAGTTCGGTGTTCAACGTTCAACTTCAAGAACTGAGGCTCAAAAAAAGCGCATGAAGATGGATCCCTTGCCCAGTGAGAATATGCTTCCAAAGGAGGACAGATTTTTTCGCACAACAAGACACCAAAATGTTGTTGGGAGGATACACTTCCTCCCACAATCATGGAAGCTAAAAATGGGTCCCTCCAATAGTAGTTACCTTTCAGATATAGGTATTTTCCACTTCCATGATTATGGGAGAGAGAGTAGTACGGTAGAATCAGTAACCTAACATAGCCAGGCTGGAAAATCAACCAAATTGATGGACTTTACCAGGAAAAAATGGTAGGGAGTTTCCATGGGGAAAAACGGGATCCAGTTGCCAGTTGATCTTTTTCCACTTTGTTCTCTTCACATTGTTTCTTTGGCCAACAAAAAATGCAAAGCCTTGGGTTTCGGAAGTGTTCAACAAAAAGCGGTCATGTATTGCCACGGTTCAGCCATACATTTTACTCCGACCCACCAAAAAAGTTGGGCGTTGAAATCAAAATGTCAACATGTTGAGCCTGAAAAAGAATTAACAAAAACATGTATGTTCCTGGCAATTCTGCTGTTGCCCTTTCGAAGGGATGACAAAGTGACCCGAAAAATCCCGAAAACTGACATGACTGGCTGGAAACTTCACCATGAATGTGTCGATGCATTTCCTATTTGAAGATGGATCTTTTCCAGCGATCGCCATGTGAGCTTTGTGTGGGTCAAGTGACCTGGGATTCAAAGGTTTATTACACTCCTTGAAACTACCATAGACCCTGAAAATAGGACGGGCCAAAAAAGGAAATTTCCTCTTCCAACCATCAATTTTTAGAGGCTAAACTGCTGCTAGTTTCAGTGAGGGCAAGTGACCTCCAACGAGTGATCAACCATAGGTCAGGGTTTGAATCACCTGGTTGGGTTTCCCCTTCCATTTTGGAGCATTTTTTCCAGTGAGGATTTTTCGAAAACCCCGGAGAGACAGTGGCGATTTGGGGGGAAATCCATCTCTGATGGAGTAGTGTAAGGGAAACCATTTAAAGGAAACAACATATCTTCTCAAACCTGTGAGTTTGACCCTATCTGTGTGATGTATTTGACGTGGAGAAACACCAAAACAAAGAGATCCCAACTGAGAGATCTGAGTGGCGAAGCTCAGTTTTCCCATGGTTTTTCTCAATATGCCAATATGCCCTAAGAATCCGTTCATCCTTCCCTAGACCTAGAGTGGCATTTTTCGGGATCCAATCCCATCCAGGATATCTCAGGATAGTCCTGGATTCTTAGGGATGATCCTTTTCGGGTTTTGTTCGTGAAATTTGGTGGATTTTTAACCACTTTTTATCGTGAAAGGTTGCCTAGTTGCGAAGTTTGGGGCAACTTAGGCCTATGAAACTAGGGTGTCCATGGAAGTGATGGCAATGATGATTAGTAAGTTGGTTTATTTCAACTATTTATGGGAGGTATACAACCTACTTATATATAGTTACATAGGGTGAAGAATCCATCTACCAAGTACCAGCCGGACTTCATGGTGCTTGCATTTTGGTCGCCACTTCGAAATCACAACCTAGACCTAAACTGTTTTTTTTTGAACCGTTGTCCGGTGAGAAACAAAGCCAGAAGAATCACTGGACCCCGCTAACCTGCTGTAGAGGGGGATTGGATGTGAAAAGCAAGGGTTTGGGATCTCCAGATCACCAGTTTTGAGATCCCATGATTCTTAGGGTTACCATGTTTATCCCGTTTTTGGTCCCGAAAATTCGCTTGCGAATCGAGGAGCGTGAAAAAGTGGGCCGCTGGGGTGAACAGTCTCTTGGAGTATTGAGGTGGTACTTGGATGTCCCAGGGAGTTAGTAAAAAAGTTACAGTAGTAAGAGGTTATAAGTAGGTTTTAACCTATTTGCTAACCATTTACCAACTTCCTGGGACATCCAAGTATGACAAAACCAAAACGGATCGATGATTGCACATGCATACGGAATATATGATGAAACATGCATATCGAGACAATAAGAACAAAACCAGATGATATTGGGGAGAGAGAGAAACACGAGGGATCCAAGTATTTCGCTTGCTCAATCATCCGAATGAACTTTACGATTGATGTTCATGCACCTTTCTGATATCTACTCCAATGGTTTTGGCAATTATCATACATACACCATCACTGTATATAGAACATACCTTTTAGACCCCAAAATCATGGATCTTTTTGAAAAACGGTTTTGAAGCCATAAAGTGTTGTTTAATAAACGCCCAATCATTTCAGGTTGTGGAACTTCTCATGAGTTCGAGACGTGTTCGAACCACCTATCTTCCATTGCCAGCCAGCGGGCGGGTTCCGCGCCAAAGGTTTGTGTATCATTACTTGAAGCAAAAATTGGAATCTGAGGACGCCAACGGGGAAAGGGAGGGACCGAACGCGTGAAATCCTATTTAAAAGCCGGAGCAGTTTTTCAACGTTGACCAGCAGATACATGTGTAAATCTATATATACATATATGCAATCAAACGTTTTATACGAGATCTGGATATACATGATACTATGGCATGGTATAAGTATTCTGTAATTCTATGTATGTGCACATTTGCAATTTGATGGTCACTTATTGATTTCTCGCTGCATCTCATTCGAAATGACATGTTCCAACTATTGCTCCATGATAGGGGGCGTCTATGATCAATGGTTTTTGAGAATTGTTGAGATAGATATTTTGTGTCCCTTGGTATGGTCCGCATGGTACGTGTATGCATCATACTGGTAAAATGCTTCTCACATTTTAGGACTTCTATGGTAAGACCCGTAGCAAAACCAGGACAAAACCCTATGAAACCATAGCAACACCATACTAAGACATGGTCGATCCAGTTTAAACCAAAACGCATGCAAAGCCATTGTAGATCCATGGTAGAACCATAGCTCAAAAAGAATCGTTTATTTACCAAATAAAAAGCATAGTAAACCATAGTAAAAGCAGAGAAAATATATGGCAAACCATAGTAAACAATTAACAATAGTAAACCATATTATAGTACACCATAGTAAAACCATTGTAACACCATAGTGAAGCCATATCCCTTCACCACACTTGTCCTACTTGTCACCAAAAAAAAGTTTCAGTTACCCAAAATATGCAGGTACCGAACCTTATGTTTGGCTGTTTTCGGGGTGGGGGTTTCCCTTACGTAAGCCTTACATATACAGCTTACATAGGTTTGAGGATTCCTCCATTTTAGTTACCTGATGTTTTTGGTCAATATGTTTTTTTTAATGTTTTTTTTCAAAAAGACTGGTTGTGTAGGGCAATTATATAGGGGACTATACTAACAAGTTCTGCATGAACTATGTGATAAGGATCTCATTAAGCAAAAGCCCGATTATGAGGAGTTAGAGCATGTGCATGATGTGGCATTCCAGGTGAGCAATTTTGTTCACAACGCAAAACATGTTAGATGCAGCTGCGCACTACTTCCAAGAGTGGTGCATTTGAGACGGGAACAAACACTGGCACCTGCACGAGGATGGTTGGTATTCGGTGCAAGTTTTGACTTGCTTACCTCTTGCAATTAAAACTGCATGCGAAATCCGTAGGTGTAAGGGCGTTTTTCAGAAGCGACGCAACTCCCATTGGGTTGCGTATAGAGCAGGCTCAGATACTCATCTGTATTTATTGGATTCAATGCGTCCTTTCCCGGTGGCAATCACTGATGAGCAGTTTGTGACGGATGCAGGGCTCAACCCAACGTTTAAAATAACAATGGAAGAAGGCAGTAGATGAGAAACATGAACTTGTAATGAACTTGTACGTGTTAGTATAATGCAAAAAGGGGTCAGTCACCGTTGGTGTAGAGTTTTAGAAATTGAAAGGCGTTTTTTCTCAGTAGAGTCAGACACATTTGGAGGAACGTGTGAAAGATTAGCAAGTCAAAAATTATTGTTTGGAGAACAGTTGACAAGTGGGGGCAAACTTTTGTTGAGCTGGTTTTTACTTTTTTGTTTGCCACAGTTTTTTCAACCAACTCTTCCCATGGAGAAAAGATACAGACCTTCTTGGCTTTAGATAGTTGTAATGTATTGTTTTTGACATTCTGACATGTCATTGATTTTCATCAGAACGTGAGCCCATGGTAATGCTTTCCAGCAAGATTGAGACAACTGTGGCAAGAAAAAAGAGCATGAAATTTTCAAGAGCCATTTGATACAGGGAAGGACTTCATGGCCTATCCATCTTGTAGCTTTGGCCTTCTAGAAAATTTGTTTTCGTCGGAATATGCAAAGTAAAGTTTTTTATGTATACAAGTTTGAACATAACAAGTTGTTGACGCATTTGCGTTGTGTGGCCGGGCAGCTCAGTTGATATGCACGAGTCGAGTGTGGATGTTTTTTTTGGACGGTTACTCTTTGTTGGAGACGAGGGTTCTTTGTCGCGCTGTCCGTGAGTTGCCCTTCTTAGTTCAAAGAAGTAAAACAATTTCCAAAGCATTTTGTGAAGCCATTTTCACGTTCCTGGATTTCGTGAAGAAGACATTCCTTTATATGCATGCGTGTTGCCCGCGCGGCATGCAACCCTTGCCTTCAAACCGTTGCATGTAAGAATCCATGCATTGCTTCAGAAGCATATTGCAACAGCCTGGGCCTTCGGGCTGCAGTCTTGCGAACATGTTTGCTCGGATGAGTCGGAATTTGTTGTTACACAGTGGTGGCAGTGTTGATTGTGCTGGGAGATCAGTCCAGCATGGAGTTTTCTGTTCAGTCGGATTGGGATGTGCATGAATCAAATCTTTGTTGATGTGCCTGCCGATCAACGGATATCTTTGAACCAGACATGAAAGGGAATCTCCGTGACAAAGGCAATGGAAGAAGATGAGCCTCGGTGTCAAGCTGCTGTTCTGGCGCAAGTGGTGAAAAATTCCACAGGAACAGCTTGTCATAAAGTGTGAACTTTTGTTGGTGACGTGCGGAAAACAAAAAATTCAAGGCTTGCTTGTACACAATGGCAGGTGGCATGGTAGCATCTTTCATGAAGACTTCCAGCTACAGCTCGACCGATTTGGCCCTTGACGTGAGAAACGTTTGATTGTTGCAGTCGCAAAAGCAGAGGTTGCAACTTTGTACTTTGGGTGCTTGCAAGCGTTTGGGCAGAGGGCAGATGCTGTGGAGCCAAGAAGCTGCACCAAAACCATCAGGGTTTTGGTGCCGGAAGACAACGGATGTGGGAAGGCTTCGCTTGTGCAAGCGGTTGCAGAAAATAACGAAAGATGGCCATCCAGGGAGCCCGGAAGATGTTTATAAGTGCGAAATGAAATGTTCGCTGAACCTGCACACCTGACCAGAGAAGGGATTCTTTAAAAATTCGACTCTTGCAAAAGTCAGTTTGCAAATATAAGTCGGCAAAGGATTTTGTTCGACGATGGTTCTTCAACAAGGAATGTAGTTTCAGCATTTTTCTGGTCAGTGCGAGGGCAAAACAAATCATGCCTATGGCGCCGAATGCAAGTGATCACAGCCTCTCGCCTTGCCACAAAGTCAAATGGTTTTGAAAAGGCCGTAAACATTTAGGACCTTTTTTTAGTGTGATGAAAGGTATGTAATACATAGCTGACTTGGAATGATTTCTTTTAAATGCTATCTGTTTCATGAATGTTTCTGAGGCTCTTTGCATTCAGGCCCACACTTCTTCAAGGGATTGTACTTAACCATTTTAAGTTAAACAACCAGGATTCAATGGAAAGTGTCGTTTTTTTTGTTTTGTAGTTCACTGCGCAATCCAATGCGGCTAGGGCCAGACTTAGTTGTACACAACAGGACTCTTACATAAGCAGACTGTCAGGGTTTTTGCATACATGTAAAATACGACTTGATTTTTAAACACATGTCTTTTCAGTATTTCAAGATGACTACCTCCTTGGCTCATGTTTGTCACGGGAATGAGAAAATGTCACTTTTACTTTTTCACCCCCCTACTAAAATGGCAATCATATCTTCAGTTTTTCATGCATTTAGGTTGATCAAAATCTATATATATATATATGTATATATATATATATNAAATAACTATATATATATATATGTATATATATATATATTTATATTCGTATTTATGTATATATTTTTGTTTAAATATTTATATATATATATATACATTTATATTTCTCAATTGTTTGCATTCATTAATAGATGTGATCGTTTTTTGTTCGACATTTATGATCAACCAACAAAGGCGACACTAATTTGAGGGCGCTTGTAGCACTCCTAGCACTCCGCACCCCCACGGCAAAACCGCCACTCGGCGAGGATGCTGGAAAGCGCTAGAGCCCAGAACCGAGGGTGGATAAAAAACATAGGTTCCTTAGGGTACCCATAGGGGATTACACCACCCAGTTTTATCAGGAATATAATAGGCCATTGTAACGATCTCTATTAAACAACCAGTGCAATGCAAAGTAGGGGTGTTTTTTTCGTCGCACATATGTACTTTGGTCCAAACTCCCATTGTTTCCATGTGGTAGGAAAATGGTCACCCACCCAGTTTTGTACTAAAAGTGGGATGACCATTCCCAATATTAGGAGCTGACCAACCCTGGCACATCTACTTATTCAGCCAAAACCCCATTTTTTTTTTGAGGATAGCATATTCCACCAAAAAGATGAAATTCAAATGTTCAATTACATGGTTCGAAACGGCTCAGTGAGTACATGACAGTCGTGAAAATTGCCAGCAAAACATTGGAAGGGTCAAAGACCTGGTGATCCAAGCCGTGACCTTTTCATCCCTGGGCTGGAGGTCACTTAACCAATTTAAGAGGGTCACTTAACCGTCCCAAGAAAGGTCACCACCAGAACTGCCTGGGAATGAGGTTTAAGTTGACCATTTTGGAGTGATTCACACGGAATGTCGTTGTTTGGGTTGGTAATATTGATTACAATGATTACAACGACTAACGTTTTGCACCTCAAAATGGACCCATGGAAAAGGGAGATCCCTGTTGGAAATTTAATCAAATTTTTGGGTATCATTATGTTACATTTCCAGGGTGTACCCCTGTTAGGTGCCAATTTGGTGGTGACGAATTGTGAAGGAGAGTTCATTTGATCCTGTTTGAAAGAAGAGTCTAGGTCTAAGCAAAATCATTGTATGGCACCCTTCCAGGTTATTTACATATCCCACCAAACGGGAAGTTCGGAAACTCATCGACTCAAAAGTGCCGCTTGGGAGGGGATATTTGATGGTTCCCAGGAGGGGATATCTAAATATATATATATATATGGAACCTGTTTGTTCCCTGTTTTTGGGTCTCAACCCTCCAAAACAACGCCCGAACCACAACAATAGTCATAAACGGGTTCCAGGTACAATATATTCTAGGTGGTGATTTCAAACATTTTTTGGCATTTTCACCCCGAACCCTGGGGAAATGATCCAATTTGACTAAGATTTGTCAAATGGGTTGGTTCAACCACCAACTGTCTGTATGGGTGGTTTACATTGCCAGCCCATATTTTGCCGGGTTTGCGGACACAAAGTTGAATTCCCTCAAAAATAGTGCAAACGTTTGGGGTTGGTAGTGTTGGTAGTATGATGATCCCTGTTAAGTTTAAATTTCAATGACTCCCAAAAAAAACGCTAGGTGGTGATTCTTAAACATTTTTAATGTTCACCCCGAAACTTGGGGAATGATCCCATTTGACGAACATATTTTTCAGGTGAGTGGTTCAACCACCAACTAGAACACCGTCTCAAAAACCTACTCCGAGCTTGGATCGAAAATGATTTCAATACAGAAACATTATGAGTGAACTCAGTGAATCGTGGTGTTGCATTTTTTCATACCCAGAGGATCCATGTATAGTATATTTACCTACATTTACCATAAAAATCAACCAAATGTAGGTCTAGGTGAATATACCATACATGGATCCTTAGGGATATATTTGACACATACCAAACTCCAAACCGAGTTTGGCGAATTTTTTACCACTGATTTTCTCAATGGTTTGGAAGATGCCTATTTCCAGAGGCGAACCTGTTAGGTTCAGGGAGTGCATCTTTTTTTTTTGGGTATTTGAACATGGTTTTCGATCTATTTTACGACTTACAACTAAAATCTGGGCTTCCAAACACCAAAAGTGAGGAGGTAATGAGAGCACCCCAAAAAAATTGCCCCAAAAGACCATTCACCTCAGCAGGTATAATTGGAAAACTTGAAAAACTGAAGGTTTTCGGAAACAAAACAACTTTTACTTGCCCTAAACAAAACTTGTTCATCCTTTTCCGGAGGCGTGTTTTGTGGGTCAATGAGATTGAAGAAACCGGTTTCCAATACGACTTGCGCATCGAGGATGTTTGCAAGTCGTATTTTGGGGATCTTTTGGGTCCAGATCGAGTGTTGCGGGTTCGGTTGGGTATCAAACTTTTCATAACAGCCCGGGTTAGTTGCGGGCGGGTTGACATGATTCCTAGTGATTCTCTCGTTTTTTTTGCTTTATGGATCCGGAGTCGTTTTTGTTAATAAGTTGTTTTGGTTTTGTAAAAAGACTTAGTCTTCCAAAGACCTGCTAGGGTTTGCTCTTTCGGGTTGAGTTTTGGGGTCCTGTCATTGCTTCCTCACTTTTGAGCGTTTGGTTCAGCTATCATCCCCATGTATTTGTAGGGATCCAATCTCGTTGTCAGAGGATGATTGGGGGGTGGATCCAATCACTTCCTTAACAAAGTATTTAGGTTCCAAAAGGTGGATATCCGGGAACCCTAGGGTATGGTATAATATGTACCTACTAATTTACCATAAACAAATCCATCCATCCATAGGATCATCAATCCGGGATATATGTTCATTTGTTCGTGGAACCATGGAATCCGTCTATGTGTTTTTTTGGTTTCATTTGGGGTAAAGATGGTAAAGAATCTATTGGAAAATTGGATCCGGTGGAAACAACGGATCTTTGCCCCTGTTGAGTCCGTCCATGCCACGCCTTGGGGGGGGAGTTTTACAGATTCGTGAATGCCTTAGCTCATTTTCGGTTTTCGGTTCAATAGACCGTTTTACAGACCGTTTGTAACCCATACCATGCATGTATGGTATATTCACCTACATTTAGTTGATTTTTATAGTAAATGTAGGCAAATATACCAGTCCCCATGGATCCTATGGGTAATGCAATCCATTTCTTAAGGATGCTTGATTTTGGTGCCAGTCGATCAGATCCCCTGACCTCAACTGGGATGTGTTTTTTTCAAAAAAATCCCTTGACGCTTTTTTTGTCATGTGATTTTCACCCAACACAAAAAGCGAACTCTTAGAAGGAATGGGCTGTGGTCACCTTTTTGAGTTTCAATGGAACTTTTTTGTTTGCATACTTTATACAGGAATGTATTGTTTTAAATAGCCAAAAAAAAAGGCACATACTGTTGGTGGAAGAAATCCCAAACAACCACCTGGGATGTATAAAACCCCTCTATATAAATAATTGGATTTCAACTCAACTGGTTAGCCGGGGTTCTTCCATCAACAGTATGAACTCGGTTTCTTGAAAATAATGGCACCAAAAGGCACATGGTGCTTGATATCTCTTGAACATCCATGCCTCAAAAAGATGTATCTGGGAAACTGATCCAATTTGACTTGCGCATATTTGTCAGATGGGTGGGTTCAACCACCAACTAGTACTAGATGGTGGTTTCAAACATTTTTGATTTTCACCCCTATTTGGGGAAGATGAACCCAATTTGACGAGCATAATTTTCAAATGGGTTGGTTGAAACCACCAACTAGTAGCAGCAGTTCATTAACGGAGGAGGTGCATGGGTTCCCAAACCAAAAGGCCCTGGAACTGCCGGCCGTTGCGATCCTCCGGAGGATCAGCATGGCGAGGTGGATGCATACGTGGAGGTGAAAACCTCACGCGCCAAGGTGAGGATTTGTATTGGAAAAACGGGTCCGATATAACGTGGTAAATAAACCCCAAGAAATGGCCTTATAAATGGCTATAAATGATGGTAACTGGGGTTATATAAATGTTATAACTTATAACTTATAACCTCTATAAGTGGAGATTAAGTGGAGTTGTAACACTGTACTTACAACTGGTACTAGGTGGTCTAGGTGGTGGTTTGAAAAAACATTTTTGT
This sequence comes from Breviolum minutum Mf 1.05b.01, assembly GCA_000507305.1. NCBI lineage: Eukaryota > Dinophyceae > Suessiales > Symbiodiniaceae > Breviolum > Breviolum minutum. The sequence goes on along the minus strand of DF241658.1, from coordinate 8,040 downwards.
ATGTTCACCCCGAGATTTGGGGCAATGACCCAATTTGATGAACATATTTGCTCAAATGGGTTGAAACCAGCAACTAGTGATGGTAACTGGGGTTATAACCTCTATAAGTGGATTTCATAACACTACGTACAACTGGTACTTGGAGGATCATCCTAACCCTAACGTACCTGCCCCCAGACATGAGGCCTAATGATAATGATGAGGGCTTATTAACCATTGGTTTCCTTTAAGAAGGCCTAATGCTAAACCCTTATTTCAGGGGAGGTAGTTGGAGAATCATCCCAGTGGATGTAAGTGGTTAGGATCACCACCATTTATAAGCCATGGAGTTTGGCCATTTGGAAGGCGAGCGTTGCCCAATCCTTAGGGGAGGAAAACTAATCATGCTTATTAACCACATACTAAATAGGATGATCCTCCAAGTAGTCATTAAGCCAATATGTGCGATCGGGTCTAAACTCCCCATATTTCCATTTAATAGGGGACAGTCATCAACCCGAATTGTAGGCATGGGATGACCATCCCCAATATAAGGAGTTTAGACCCTGGCATATGAGGATCCGTATCTTGGAGTTGTGACCTTTTGCAGATTACCATGGGATTCATCACCACTAAACTCACCACCATTTTGGGAGAATATGTTTATACTTTTTCCAAGCATCGTGGCCAAGCAAATCCACGTCAAAATGATGGATTGTCATTGTCATCCCATAAGGGTGAACAGTGTTGAAACGCTGTGGCGGGTTACCACCTGGATTTTGATGGATTTTGACCAACAACTGTTGCGGATCGATGATCAAAAGCTTCAATTTTGTTACACCCCAACAATGGAGGTGGATGGTTCAGATGCTTTTCCTTCAAACATTTTGGGTGCTTCTTAGGTGAACCAGGCGTTACATGTTCAGGGGTGTGTACGTTTTTTCTTTTGAGGAGTGAACCTTACTTGTTGATGAAGCTACCTAAAAATCTTCACTTTGGCGATTCCCGGTTTGGCAAAGTATACCTATACTTTCTATACTGACAAAAATGGGGAGACAAATCTCACCTACCCGACCTCCATTCCCATGTAGGACAAGCAGCTCTTTGAGACACTTGGCAGCTGAAACATTGGGTGTCTCGGGATGGGTGTCTCAAGCATCAAAAAACAACAACAAAAAAAAAACACCAACTGAGCAATGAAACAAATCCTGCTTGTTTAGGAATATAGGGATTTGTTTCATTATGAAAAAACTACCCAGTTATGTAGGGATTTTAGTAAGCCGTGAAATCAGGATCGATCCCGAAAAAAACCAACCAATTTTTACTGAATGCAATTTCGCGACCGAAGCACATGACCGTTTTGTTGGGCCCCCAAGGGAGATAGCTTTTTAAAAAAGGAAGGGATTTTTGGAGCGCCCTTGAAATTGAAAAGGGAAATGGGATCCGGTTGGTGAAAATATCCTTCCAATTTTGGCCAGAACAACTGCCAAAAATGGGTGTTTTTTTTCACCAATGGATTCAATCCAAAGAACCTCGAAAGCAGTGAATCAATCAAATGGGTTGAAGGGACAAACAAAAAAATGGGTCAAACAAAAACACCGCAGAAAACTCACACCGCAAAAATGCCATCAAGAAAATACCAAAAAAAAGTCCAAAGTTAGAACTCTGCCCTATAAGCAACGTGGGGGTGTTTTGTTGGCTTCGCCTTCTAGAACTTGACCACTGACCTCTGTAAGTTGTTGTTGTTTTTTTGCGAAAAAAAGATCCATCCGTTGATGGTGTGGTTGCAAGGGAAGTAGGGTGCACGGTGACTCCCCCAAAAAGTAGCATGCCAATGGAAAAAAAAACGTGTTTGATGGGAGATACATCTTTGAATTTGTTGGTTATTCTATTGTCATGCTAGTTTTCGGCGGGGTATTTTTTGCCTTGAGAATACAAGGTTCTACTTGGAAAATTTGGATGAACATGTGTCCATGCTATGGAGAAAATACCGACATGAAGGATGACTGCGTTGAGGTGGTTTTGGTTTTTAGATGTTTCAAGTTCTAAAAGCAAAGATCAGATTCATCTCTCTGGGCAAGTGACGTGATATCACGCACCAAACCACCTCAATGTAGCTTTACTAGGTTCGTGAAATGTATATTAAAAGATAACCCCGAAATGCTCGACGTCGGTGAGACGGCCCGAGGATGAGCTATCGCGAATGGATTTTTGCACAGAAGGACCGACGTTTTTTTCGTTTGGCCGAGCGTATTGTCACCAAATTTGATGGTCCTCGCAGATGGGTGACCCTGTGATTGACCCTGACCATTGAAGATCCTTTAGTATGTGAAGATCCTAGTAAGTAATCCTGACCGATGAAAAATCCTGGATTCCAATGGGTGGCAAAAGTCTGGTCAGATGATGGTGGGTCAATATATGACTTGCTATCTTGTGGGTCAGAAAGACTCATCGTATTGTGTTGCCACCTTCCGAGGATCCAAAACTGATGTTGAAAATGCAGCCAAAAAGTTCTCCAACAACTCTACTTGGGTGCTGACATCTGTGAAGTGTGACGCCAAGACCAAGACAGAGTACGTGAGCAGTCCGATCAAGTATGTTGTTGCGCTGCAGTCATCCAAACTGGAGCCAAAGGACAATCAAAATTTACCGAAAATTTTGAAGCCGACATTTGCAGATTTTCCATGGGCCTCATGCACAACCCTCTTGGTTCAGTAGAGCTCATAGTGCTGTGTAGCAAATGTTTTTGCTTTGGAAAGGTTCATGCATGTTCCACCTAATATCTTCGAGATTGGAGGAAGGGTGTAGAAGGCTAACAAGTTCATACATTTCATACCATGTTTCGTTACCAAAAAACAACCAGTTCTTGTTTCAAGTGTTCACCAATAAACCATGAACACTGATACCCTTTGGAAATAAAGCATAAAGAACACTTTTCTTGGAACCTTTACTAAAGAGTATTTCTGAACTAGAACGCTCGGTCGTTTAGGCAAAGAAACAACTCCCAAAATGATGAGCCCACTTGGACAACCCAATAAACTTGCAAGGGGGGTTGGAGGCTCAAGGATGAAGCTCGTTATCCATATGGGGGTTTCCTAAAATGGTGGTACCCAACGGCCATGGGTTTTCCTACTAAAAATTATGTTTTGGGGTGTTTTGGGGATACCACCATTTAAGGAAACACCCATATTGCCAACAACCATCCCATAAACCCATCCATTTTGGGAGTTCACGGTTAAAGTTTCGATTTGGTGGTTCTAGGTGGTGGCAACTCAAATCTTTTTTGGAATTTTCACCCCGAAACTTGAGGAAGATGAACCCATTTTGACGAGCATATTTTTTAGATGTGTTGGTTCAACCACCAACTAGTGGTGGTTTCAAATAATTTTGCTTATTTCTACCCTTACTAGTTGAGAGAGAATCCAATTTGACGAGGATTTTTTTCAATTGGGCTGGTTTCAGCCACCACCGAGATACCCAAAATAAAATTGCCAAGATCTTGACAACAAAAACTAGGTGGTGGTTTTAATGATTTTTTATTTTCATCCCTACCTGGGGAAATGATCCAATTTTACTCATATTTTTCAGATGGGTTGGTTCAACCACCAACTAGATAAAATTGACAAATAACCATCAACATGTTCCAAGAGCATAAAAAGGAGGGGGGAAAAAAGTCCTGTTGATGGTTCAGAAATCCCAAAGAACCACCTGGGATGAAAAGAACCTTGTAAATAATGGGATAATCGACCTATCAACTGGTCTCTTCCATCAACGGTATTTCAGCTGCAGGAAGGTGGCAAGTATCTGATTTTCCGTGTCTCCAATGCTGGGCAGGACTCCGATTTCCACAATCCCATGGGTTTTTTGCTGGGAGAAATTCCATGGGTTTTTGTGGAAGATGGTGGTTGTTCATGGCTGTTGAACCAAAAGAAAGGAATCACTGAATCCATTTTTTTTGGTGGGGGGGTGAAACCAAAATCACCTCAGAATTGATCTGGGTGGTGGTTTCAAATATTTTTTTTGTTCAACCCTATTTGGGGAAGATTCCCATTTTCACTATAATATTTTTCAGATGGGTTGAAACCACCAACTATTGATGGTTTTACTTGTTTTGAAGCTTTTGATGTGTTGTTTTTTGAGGATGATTTTTTTTGAACGTGGGATCACTTGAAAAACGGATAAAAAAAATCAACCGAAACCACCTTTGCTCCAAGTGTTCCAGCCAGCAGTTAGGAACGAAGCTGAAATCGAAGTGACAAAGCCAGAAGCGGTCAATGCTCGGTCAATTTGTTTACTAATAGTTGGTTACTTTTTCAATGGTGAATTAAATATTCCATACATGGAGGACAAGGTTAGTTGTAAAGCGGGTGCAAAAACCTACCTACCGGCTATTTCAGGATTATTTGAGGAGCCATTCTACGGATTTCTGTCCTTAACCAATCAGGATTTCATGGAATTATTTCTTTTTGTTACTGCTCAGTTCCTCTCTATGCACAGTTCCACCAAACCGTGGTTGTTTTTGGGGCCGTTCCCGTTTGGCCGTTTGGTGGTGATTTTCAACACCGGGTCGGTTTTTGGGGGGCTCGGTTTTGATACCAGGAAGATGTGGAGTTGTGCTCCATCACCAATCCCTTTCGTCAGTGGAAGGTGCTGATGGATCTGATGGTTCATGAGTCCAGGGAGAGACAGGAATATGATATTTCACCCCAGCAATACGGTTTATGGACAAAATCCTGCACCACCAAGGATGATGATTATCCCATTATTCATAGGGTTTTAACCATCCCAGGTGGTGCAGGATTTCGTCCATCAACAGTAGGGAAAACAACCATGGAATAAATCCATTTGTACCATAATCAAAGGAGAGGCCCTTTTTTTTAGCTCCGGGACAAGCAGCGGGATAGCAGCGGGGGGTTCAGAGATATTCAGCAAATCCCGCCCAGGTAGGGGGGATTTCATGTTGTTTTTGAAATTTCAATCAAAAGTCCAACTATCCAAACTAAAATGAGCAATGAAAAAAAACCCTCATTGTTGAGAGTATTTTTCGGGGATTTACTACACAGTTAAATGGGGATGAAGTAGAATGAACCATGAAATAAGGATCCCGCTTTTAAACAACCAGGATGACTCATGGAAAGTATCCGAGATGTACGGGAGCTACGGAGCTTGGGGGTATCGATCGAATCCCCAACCATAGGGGTTGCCATCCGAAGGAGCTACTTCTTCTCCAGGTTTCATCTATCCCCCGGACCGGACCTGAAACCTTATAAAACGCGTTTCAACCTCTATTTCCCACATAAAATGCCAAAAAACCCGGACAAAAGTGTTGTAAACCAATTTCATTTTTACTGTGATCTTTAAAGATCTTTATAGCACAGGGTACTATGATTTGGCAATCGAGGTCACTACTCGTACCAGATGTACCAGGGTGACACGAAACATGTTTTGGCTTCAATTCCCCAGTGGTTTCGGGATTTCCCTCCTGCCAACCGAAAAACACAAAAATTCCGCAACTAGGAGTAAGGGAACAAAGTAACACAGAACTAGTTAACTAAGAGCTATAGGAATATATATATATATATATTTATCCAAAAGAGAATTTACGAACTTCGAACTAAGTAAGTAAGAATTGCAGATGTTATATGTTGAAACAATTCAGGACATGTCAATGCCCCAACAAACGCATCCAACATTTCTGGAACTTGGAAACTAGAGACAAGCGATGATGATATCATCACATTGTAACCAAATGAGGCATGAAGGCTTAATATCAACTATCATACACTCAGCCAGTGGTTTATCATGGAAACAAAAAACACCAAAAAACTGAAACATCCGAACTCAGTGCGTTTGTTTGATGTTTTTTGTTGCCTTGAAAACACACCAAAAAGCGACCATCAAAGAAAACGCCAACAAAATTCGGAACACCATATCCCAAAGGATCCATGTATGGTATATTTACCGACGTTTACTATAAAGATCAACCATTCATGTAGGTAGATATACCATGCATTGATCTTATGGGTACTGTTGTGGTTTTACGTTGGTCACCAAAAAATCCTGGGACTCGGACTCAAAAAAATCCCGTCGATTTTTTCAGGAGATGAATCTGGGGCTTTGCCTTAGCCTCTGAACCATGTCGCCGGGCTGTTGGAAGTTAGAATCTGAAAAAAGGGTCTCTTTAGAAACGTTTTTTTTGTTCGCGAAAAGCGGTGGTTGTTATGGATAGCTGAATAAATTCGGATAATTTTCAATCAACATTTCTGATATTACAGTATATATATATATATATATTTATTACATAGAAAAGATGTTATAAATGTTGTAACTTGCATTTTTATAACTAGCCCATATATCTAAGTTCCAACACGACATCCGCGCTTTCCGCGGTTTCGGTTGAAAAAGGTCACACATGACCGGGTGCTGCTTGGAGGATCATCCCAGTTAGTAAGTGGTTAGTAATCCCCATTGACAAGCCATTTGGATCCATTTGGACGGGAAAAAACCCTACTTGGAGGACTTACTAACCACCATTATCACCCACATTATTGCCCGTGAAAACTGACCTTTCCCCTGAACTCAAAAATGATGGTTTCAACAAATGATTGGAGAAAAAAGGGAGGGGGGTCCTTTAAAAATAAATAGATTCCCCCCCCAAAAAAAACGTGGAAAATTCCCATAGTTGTTTTTTTTGGTTGTTTTTTGTTGATTTGAGGGGAAAAGTCAGGTTCATTTCTATCTAATCTAATAGTTTTTCGTAGTTATTTCTCAGATGAATCCTGGTGAAGATGATGGATTTCTGTTCATTTCAGATTCATTACATCAAAAAAGGTTCCAACCGATTCCAACCCATCAATCTCTGAGAAATCTGATGATGATCCCTATAATGAACCAACTATAGCCAAGCAGTTTATCGTGTCATCATGAATTTCAACCAGCGGTTTAGATTCCTGTTTCGCCTTGGACTCCACGTTTGAGTCCACCAACATGGGGTAGCTACATGTAGAGGTTGGATGTTGTCCCCATTTCCCAGTGACAAATCAGCAGCAAAATAAGGCGGTTTAAGTTGAGACTCCGATGGTGGCCTAAACATGAGCCAATGGCTAGTCAACCTACCCCTTCCTAAGGATTTTCCCCCAGAAATCCGTTTTTTGCTAAGGGCTTATTTACCATTAATTTCCTCCGTATTAAACCCTTGTTTCCTAAGGAGGGTACCTTAGGGAGGGTCGAAGGGGGGTAGGTTGACCAGCCGTGAGTGAATAATCCTGGTTCGACGTCAGACGAGCCAGCATCTTGGGAAGTTCTTGGGCTGAGATCGGCTGACTTTTGGTGGTAAGAAAGGATATCACATTATGGAAGCTGTATCCCAAAGTCTATGGTTGTTTCTGGTTCCCTTAATAGGTGGTAGGTGATATATAAGTCCCCAATTGGCAGTATATACCACTTATATACAAGTAGTTCCCGGGCGAGCCGGTGGCGGAAGTTTCAAAAGAAAAAAGAACCATATAGCAGAGAAAGAATTTGCCTATAGAATGTGCGCAAGATGACCGACCATTGCGCTGTCCAAACTTTTTGTTTGGGTTTGAACGAAGCTTTTGCCGTTGCATGGCTGTGATGTCATGACTTGCTTTCAAGTGATGTAACTAATATGATGTATACTTCCAACGTCTTCACACGTATCTATACATGCAAACCTGATATGAGCCTACCTCTACTTCCCAGGCAAGCCGCGGGCAGCCACAGATGTAGTTGAAAAAACTACAAAGTACTAAAACGTACTTCTCCAGTACTACTCTGTACTACAAAGTACTACGCCACTACGAAGTACTACTCCAGTACGACTCTGTACTACAAAGTTCTACTCCAGTACTACTCTGTACTACAAAGTTCTACTCCAGTACTACTCTGTACTACGAAGTACTACGCCAGTACTACTCTGTACTAGAAAGTACTACAACGTACTACTCCAGTACTACTCTGTACTACAAAGTACTACTCGAGTACCAGTCTGTACTACAAAGTACTACGCCAGTAGTACTCTGTACTACGCCAGTACTACGA
>DF241657.1:0-73805 GCA_000507305.1 Breviolum minutum Mf 1.05b.01 | reverse complement strand
ATATTATTGTATTATATTAATTATACTATATTACTATATTATATTTCATTTTATATAAATATAATATAATTATATAATATATATATATTATATTTTAAATTATATGACTATTATAATATTATTATATTATTATATCATATTTTTATATTATATTATATTATATTTTTTTATATTTTATTATATTATATTATATTATATTGTATTGTATTTTATCATATTATATGATTATTTGATATCATATCAATAATATTATTATTATATTGTATTATTAAATTATGTTATATTATATGATATGAATATTGTAATAATATGAATATGATTCATGATATTACAATATTATGATATTTTACTATTATAGAATCATCAGTACATTAGCCCGCTACCAGAGTGCTTGACATGTTGAATTCGCGGCTGCAGTTTCCCTCCCACAGCGGTCGGTCTGTCTCAAGCTTTAGCTAACACTGGCAACAGATTGTTCTGTAACCAGGCTATTGTGAATATCATGAATATCCAATAGCCATCAATCTCAATTATCACAGTGTGTCATTCTTTCTGTCACACTTACATACCTACTATCTACCTCTCATGGGCTCTGCCATTCAGGTTGGTACGTTTTTCAGACCCATTCTTTGGAAATTGCACGGCCTTGTCAGCTAATTACCTAAGAAAGATCACAACAAACACAATGGTGCACTAGTCAGTAACCAAATTGACTGGTTGGCAGCCATCACTTCAGTTTCAGTCTTACTCATCCGTACCACAAACGAAAATGGAAAAAGGCGCAGATCTCCCTATGTGGCATACAACTCTAGCAGCTACTGGCGGCGACCATGATCATAGTCATCCCGGGTCCCCTTGCACATAAACCAGTAAAAGCAACGATTCGAACCACGGCGACGCTCCCAACCCTTCTCGATCAGGAAGCTCTGAAGGAACCTTGGGGTGATTGCGGGCAACAACGACTATTGTAAATATACTAGTTACTAGATATAATTAGTAGAGGAAACAAGACTACAGACTCTAGGTTTTGAAGTCACAAATGTTTGACACGTTTTACCGTAAGTTCATCGCAAAGCTGGAGCATGATTGGATAGAGAATTCCTGTGTCTCAGAGATTGTTTTGATTGCCAAAAAACGATTTCCATGTAGTGGACAATGACTCTCCGTAGCCCTTGTTGTGTGACTTCCAATTATGCCAATCCTGGTACGCCAAACCAACATGATGATGAAGTAGTGCAACTTGCCCTTTCGCTGCCCGCGCCCCTTCTAGCACTTTGGGATTCACGAAGCAAAATTCACTGGTATGAAGGATCCAGCTAGACTTCATGGGTTTGGACTTGCCTTTCTTCATGCTTTTGGGGTTCTTCTTCATTGCGATCTTCATGACATGTTTGGCAACATTCTTGGAAACCTTGACCTTTGAACTTGCTTTCCCGATTCCGGATTTGAATGATTTCATAGAGCTCCTAGCCAAAATCTTCATAGGACTTGATGAAGAAGATGATGCAGATGAAACCCTTCCCATACTCTTCGGTGTCTGCGGGCTCACTGCTCCAATCTTGCCTCTGGTGACCTTGACTGGGGTTCTCGGACTGAGCATCATCTTGCCACCAAACACTTTGCGCTGCGGCGTGCGTGGAGGAGAGGATTGTTCACGATTCATGTTTGCGGGAAAGCTAGCTAACACTACTCTACCAATGCCGAACACAGGTCGAACACGGGGGCCAAATGCCTGCAATTACAATAACAATAACTCAGAACAACTGAACAACTCTCAAAAAACAAGTTCTCCTTCCATCAAGCTGTACAAAGCCGTAGTATGATGGCATCATCATGGTAATCATATTTCAATTTCAAAAGCGGCGATGGTTTACAATTTGTAATTCAAATATGGCCGTTCCTCACCCACCGACTGCAACCCCCACACCACGCATCTTCTCAGAAGGTGTAAAGCATGAAACAACATGTAAAACTTGGAATTTCAGTTGTAGTTACATTGTAGTTTGACATTTCAAAAAAGCACGCCACGGTTTGCTCTTCTTTTAGACATCTACTCCCTTTGCACGAACTTTCATTCCAAACCTTTGTCGAATTGAGATACTTGAATTCGCATGCACCTCTTTCGAACAGGATGACCCTTCAGACAACCAATTACGAACAGCTGTTGCGGCATCATCAAGTTGCCCAGGGGCCCGCACCCAGCATGTGCATGAGCCAACACGTTTGTGTTGTCGGCAAGTTGCTTTGACAGAGACCCGTCTCCCTTGGTATTCCTGAAAAGTGATGTAGCCCAGTTCACCCAAATCATTTTCATCAACTTTATGGAAAGAAGTGGTACCTGTTTCCTCAGGAACTGCCTTCTTCTTGACATCACTACTTGATGATGATGACGCTTTTGATGAAGGACATGCAATTAAGGCTTCCATAGATCCATGCAGATCCGAAGAATCTATCAATTTCATTTCGAATTCCTCAGGTTTATTGCTATCATTGTCTTCAATAACAATTGTAGCCTCGCAATCATCACCACCTGGAAGAAAACCATCAAAGTTGTCATCTTCACCCTCCCCTTCCAACGTTTCATCGACTGATTGGTGAGTTGCGTGTAAAAGCTCTTGAATGGCGCCAATTTCCTGCAACCCTGCTTCATCCAGAATTGTTTGCAAATCCATATCTTCCACTTGGTTCCCTTTGGCTGAGGTCTGACCAGAACCCGGCAACTTGTTTGGATCAATTCCAAGAACAGAGCATAGTTCATTCTGCAGACTTGATACTGATTGGTTAGGAGTACCAGCAGGAACATTCGGGGGACCAGTCTGAGCATGATTTGATTCCCTATGGTCCTGGCGCTTTGTCTGACAATCCCCGCTTGTGTCGAGTAAGCTTCCCATCGAAAGAAAGTCAAAACCACCATTTTTTGTATAGCAACCAGTTTGCTTTGACTTCTTTGGCCCCTTTTCTTGGTTTGAACTTCTTGCCCTCTCACCCAAAACATCATGCAATGCTTCCCGATCAATATCGTCAGCTGAAGAACACTTTGGTCGTTCCCTTTGAATAACATGAACATCGTCTATCTCTGCACCAATGCCAGTAACCCGTACGGTATCCAAACTTAAGTCAGTGTACTTCAATTTGTAGATCAAAATCATTTCTCCTTCACAAGCTCCGATTCCAAAAACAGGAAGATCACCAAACATACAATAGTGGACCAATGAATCCTCCGAAAAGTGCTTCAATGGGCCCCTAGAAGCACCACTGAATGGCTGAGGTGCCTCACTTTGAAGTGGTATGTGATCTCCAGTTGCCAAACGAAGTTCCAAGCCATCAAAGCCAACATCTGGATCCTAAGCCGTTTTGCACGTCAATAGTGCGAGCTGTTTACATTTTTACCCAGGAAATCCTTGAAATCTACTAGCCCAACTGATATCCGTGGATATTCTACAACAACCATCTATACCATATGTCTAGGTTCTATAAGTCTTTGTCATGTTGTCTATGTCGTCTATAACCTTTGTCTATCTATCTATAGTCTATAAGTTGTAAGTTAAAAGTTATAAGTCTGTCTATACGTCTCAAAACATTCCCTGTCATAGCTAAGACGCTGGTTCTACACCATTCGATACTTCCAGTTCAGTAAAAGTTTGAGTCGGCAGATGTGTTCCGTTGGTGTCGCTAGCTGCTGTCAGGAAAACAAAGACGAAGCGTGATCTTGCTGGCTTCTTGCGTGCTACCTGCGTACCCAGTTCAAATTTAGATTGGGTGATATCAGTGATATCAATGTTGATTGCACATTGTATGAACCATTGTCGTCATTGATGTCATTGGATTTTCATTCAAAAAGCACCTCTGAAAATGAAATGTATCATCTACTGTGTCACACTCTGTCCGTCAGTGTGTTCATATTATAAAACTACTTGTATATTTTATAAAACTGAAAACGTGTACAAAATTAAAAATTATAAACAAACGACTTGTGGTAAAAGAAAACCTGTGCCTCAATGGCCAAAAGGATGTCCGAGTGAGCAACATCTCTAGCTTTTCCATGACTACGAACCACAGCTGTCAACTTCCACACGAACCGGGAGTAAAGAAAAACCGTATCGAAGGGACTGTTCTGGCGGCATAATAAACCACAACATCTCTCTACGGGCAGCTTGGTAGGCCATGGGTCTGAAGATGTGGCAATTCGTTGGGACAAACGAACAAAGTTGCTCCCACTTGCTTTTATTGATTGCCCCGCAGCCTTGTACCCCAACAACAACCTTTCAACATCCTCTTCACAAATTGGGTAACACGATTGATTCACCACCAAACTATCCTCAACAACACCCACAAAATCATCCGTAGAAACCGTGTCTACTTGAGGGCACAAAGCTACAGGCAATGCTGAAGGTGCAGAATCATAGGCTTCCCTAACCTTCTGCTTCACTGTCTTCGTCTCAGTAATCGATGGCTCGGTGGTTTTTGATGGAAGATCTCTGGTTTGGAATCGAAACCTTGTCTCATAAGAAGAACGTTCTTCCGGTGAAAGTGTTCCATATTCAGTTTTGAGTTTGGCCCAGTGCTTTGAATCAAAGGGTGCCCCTTTTGTATTCTCACCCAAAGCAAGTTGTGTTGCAAAACGTTCATTCCTGTAGATGTGCATGGCTGATAAGGCTGGCCTCCCCGTCTTAGTCTTAGCTTCTTTCTGAAGATCATTCTTACCCCTGCGTGCTTGGTCATGAGTAATAGACAAAGCTTTACACACTTGCTGGCACTCTTCCTGGGCTGCCAAATGTCTTGACTGGGACTCGTCATTGATGTAACTACTGGCAATCTGTGGAAACCCAGTGCTTCCATTGCAATGCATGCTGCATCCCAAACGACGATGCCGTACTTCTACATCTGCAACACTGAATGTTACAAGTTCAGCCAGCACCCGAAAGATACAGATGTACTTCTTGTGTTGCAAGTGATCCGATGTAATGCCTCCCAGAAACTAGAATCACCAGACCACAAATTGCTAGACATATTCAATATATCATATCATTTCACATATCATTCATTTCTATCATATCATATCTATGACTCATGACTAGACTATCTCATAAATCAAATCATAATCATATCATATCTAAATCTATCTACCAATAAAAAGATATATAACTCAAAAAATAAAACAACAATTGTACACAGTAGATGAGTCATTGTTATCACGCTTTGTTTTCAACAACAACTTCGCAACGTGGGTAACTTAAACTCTTTGCTATTTGAAAAATTGGACTACCCTGCCTTCCTGTTTCAACTGCTTAGCCAAACCAGCTGGAACACAACAGACATTCATACGATCCCATGCTGAAAGAACCGCATCACACATATCTGAAAGTTGGGGGCATAGAATAAGTGCTAGGTTCCAGGGCGGATGTTCCAAGGGCCACTGATTTCTACGCCAAACCCATGATGATGCTAGAAGCAATGTTCGACGAACCAGTCGCGCTTGATCGGGACGCTGCTCAAACCAGTGGTTCAGAGAGTTAAAACCCTTGTGTAGGTAAAACCTGACTTGGTTGGTTCTAAAACTGAAACCATAAAGGTATCGGTATCGGTAGTATTGGTATTATCAGTATTTTATACGTACGTACATCAAATCAGATCATACTCGTGTCAGAATTCAACTCCGGGAAAGAAAACAATACCATGACCTCCCAACCAAGCAACAAGGCCAAACGAGAAGAGCCTGGGTCTGTCAGAAGGCTTGCGTAGTGCTGCAAAACATAGCGCACAGGGCTCTTGCCGGGGTGGAGCAACCGGAGAAGTATGGGTGGTGATAACCTGTTCCGAACATCTTTAGAACTTGCAAGATAAACAGCCTGAAGATGTTGTTGGCCCTCAAGAGCAACAGCTAGCAAAACCAATGCAAACTTTGTATCTTCTGAAGAAAATACATCACGAGCTTGTTCACATCGCTTCCCGCTGATGGCATTAAATTGCAAGTCTGCCACTAACTTGGTATCCAAGAATTCTTTGTCTGAATAGGGAACATATTCTCGAAAGGTTAAGTTCCCAAATCCAAAATTCATTGCAGATTCAATGGCATTGTGACAGCATATCCCAAAGCAGGCCCATTCCACCATTCCCAAAAGTTTCAGCCACTTGTTTGGCGCTGGTACATCTGGGGCAGATGAAAATCCAAATTTCTGGAGATACAAATGCATTTCAGCTATGATGTGTTCCTTATCTTTGCAAAGTTTGTCAGCACCCAAATATGTCACTGGATGGGAAACCCACCACTCGCCATTCCAGATTCTGAAAAACTCATCATGCAGGGTACGTTTTTTCTGTTTTTTGAAAGACTGCAACACCAAAGCTTCTCCAGAACCACCTACTTGCTCTGCTATCCCTCTGTCAGTTAAATTGCGAAGAGACTCCATGAGCGAACGAACTTCTCGTGAGTACAACTGAGCTAGCATAGGGGGCTCCCCGATCTTAATCTCCAAATCCCTGGATATCCAATCCCTCAAACCAGACACCAGCCGCATAAAGTAGTTGCCCGTACGCAGAAAAACTGCCGTGCCATACAAACGATTGATCAACCGTAGACCAATACTGTCCAACAGAGCTACTTGAACAATGTGATTTTGATGGTTCCGGCACCGACCAAACCTTAGACCGGTTGCATACAATACTGTTTTTTACCCAACAACAAACATAGACCAACCAGAAAATATCCACCTGGTTTGAAAATGATACAAATACAAAAATATAAATTAATATATCATATCAAAGCTGACAAAAAACTGTCTCAATTCTGCATCACTCTTGTGAGCCCATAACTGGTACTGATACCATCGCTCATTGCCTTTAGCACTATCCATTTCATAGTACTGGAGAGAAGTAGCTGCCCGTTTGCGAAGTATAGCCAGTAATGCATTGATAGTGTAGTAAACTGGGTGTTTTCGCAATGCTGCTTCCAAATGCTCTGCTGCCACAGAAAGCAACAAGACAGGAGGGCAAACTAGGTTCAGTTCAATCACCTTGAAAGGGGTCGAATCACCATCCCAAGCACACACCAGCCGCTGCCTAACGACCATGATTTGCCAAGCTGATTTGACTGGCCCAGCTCCATCCGCATCCTCAGTATTTCAGCTCTCCAAAGCCCCCAGTCACCGTTTTGGCATTGAAATGAAATAGACAAAAATACATGACAGTAAATCATGTCTAATCTATAATACGACAATGACTAGACTATTATATAATATAATATATATAAATAATTAATTATATAAAATTAAAAAATATCATCAAATCAGATCATATGGAATCGACTCATATTTGAAGATATACACCAATTTGTTTTGTCAGTTGGTATTTAATTTGCTGCCAGAATACGGCAGTACAGGTTTGCGAAGATTCGTCAAAGGCCAGACGTGTAGCAACCACTGAGGGAGGTGGATCAAGTTTACAAAGGTTGGCGAGTATCCGCGCTTGTTTAAACATCACTGCCGAAGAAACAATAAACCGCGAATGCAAAGCCCAAGTTCTGGAGATACCCAAATGAAGAGCCAACGCTTTGATGCTCATAAATCGTTGACCCTTTTCATTTTTGAATCCTGACTCAAGAATGGTGCTACAACTCAGCGATCTAACGAAACGGTTGCCACATGCTGTATTGAACCTCTTGCAGATGGTAACCATGGGTCTATTTTTCCATTTCTTGCGTAACATCACTTGATGTTGAAACTTGTTCTTCGTCAGGGGTGTCAACAAATGTAAAACACTTTTCATGTCTCTTTCAAACTCTGCTGACTTTAGTTTCAATTTGCAGAAACGCATGTGGGCTGCCAACTTTGACTTGCTCAAGCCGCTACCCCAGCGACCCCTGCCAAAATTGGACTTCGACTTGACGGAGGGCTCAAAGACTTGGCCACTGACACTTGCTAAGGCGCTGGGTTTCACTGCCAAGCCCCCCACACTACCACCACTAGAAGCACCAACTGGAACACCATGATCAATCGCTGATTCTCCCTCTAGAGAACAATCTTCCTTGCTCAACCCCGCAAGGAAATCCATTGCACCTTGAGCCTAAATAATTACTGAAATTCCCTGAATACATGACTCAACCACCACCACTTAAAATGAACAGTCTCTGTTCCAAGATTTCCCAAGTTGTTCAAAATTATTGGATAATATTATTGGATGATATGGTCAGGAGTACCTCTTCAACAAACAACAAACAAACACGCAAACATTGGTTGTCATGCGTTTACTTTATGAATAAATGATTGAATTATTGATCTGTCCTGCCCCCNGTGGCAAAACCAGTTTTTTTAGTGACTTTTTTAGTGGCAAAATGTTTTTTTTAGTGACATTTTCAATCATGTTCCAGTGAGTTATATACAACCAAATCTGTACATTTCCTCTATAAAGAGATAGCCGTTTCAAATGGAAGAGTTTCACCCTAAATTATGTGTAATAGTCACGATATCTAACAACCTCCAAAAAGTCACCTTCTAACTCTTCCAACATCTTGCAACCCATTTTTGGCGGAGCTTAGGGAACTCTTGGGAGAGTAGGGTTCCCCGTTGTCTTAGATCAAGCGGCTGAGAAGTGGCAAGGATTGCCGGAGTTTTGGTGCAGATGTTGCAGACTTGGGCGGAGTTTTGTCCCTGTCCTTCGTGGCGGTTGGTTGATTTGGTCGATAATGGGCACTCTTGTTACCTTCCAGGGAACCCTTATGAACACAGAACCCAGGTGACTCCCAGTAATTTGAAAATGACACTGAAATGCAGTGTACACTGTGATGGTTTAGTGGATCTTGTATTTTAGCATTGGGACATAGAGCGTCACTGGCTCCAAATGGCTCCCCCTTCACATCACTGGTTAGTCATTCAATCATATTATCTAGTGCTGTCATGATCGTTCTTCTCACACTCCACTATGAGTTTGCTGTTCCCTACGCATGATCGCATGCATCTTCTTCATCTTCTTCGTGGCATCTAAAACACCCAAAGGAAAAAATCAACTCCACTTCAAATCGGGAGCATTCCGGCTCCTGTTTCGCTGCGACACGCCACCACTCTTTCCTTGGACTGCTTGGTGCGAGGATGTAAACTTTGTCAAGCATATCAATCACATGACCCTACCCACCTTAGTCACCTTAGTCAATGGGAGTGATTTGCCAGTAATCATTTCAAATCATTTGGATCAGTCTTCACCCCACGATACCCCACGAAAACTTGCAGTGAAAACATTGAACATGATTTTGGGTGGTGGGGAAGTGTACATAACGAAATATCTTGGATATAAGATGAGAAATGGAACCTGATGTGAACATAATGCTTCCTAAAGTAGGGAAGATGAAAAAACAAAAAAAGAACTCATACCATGGGCATCCAATGACATACCCAGTCATCACCAAGATTCTGGTTTGGTAGTTTTCCCATCTTTCGAAGCTCAATGATTCGAGTGTCGAGCTTTCTCAACACAACGTCCTCATCAGCCTGACACAAACCATGCCTTAAAATCCTAGACATGTTGAGAAATAGAACGCCAACCGTCAACATTGATTGTTGTTGCATAGGGTCACACCGTTGCCTTGTGTTTGATGGTGTGGGAAAATGTATGTTTTTTTGGTTGTTTTTATTCGTGGTTATTGCAGAAAATTCTTGCTGTTCCAAAAAGCAATAACGCCCCAGAAACTGCTAAACCAAGACACCGGTGCAGAGTTCCCTTCAACTGCTCCAGTGCAGAAGGCAGAAGTGCATTGAGATTCAACATCCCAAAAAACATTTGGCCTCTAAGACTCTAAGACGCATTATCGTTCTGTTTCTTTCATACTCCCTAAAATCTTTCCTCCTCACAATCTCTCCCAGTAACCAGCCTTGAACCGGGACATGACCTGACACAGGAAGGGCTGTGGCACAAGGGGCAGGAAGAATACGGAGCGCCAAGTGCTATAAACTGCACCTTGAGGCAAGTGCAATTACTCATGCCGCATGTATCTTGAAAATATATGTTTGGTGTAAGAACTCATGCACTGAATTCATCTAGAAACATCTCAGTAAATTGAGCAATCCATCCATTTCGGTGAAACTGTGTCGCCACCACCTCCACTGGCAAAACCACCTTTAGAATAAGCTTCTTTTGGGAGGATTCCCCACACAAACATGTTACCATTACAGGCTTTGCCCGGGGGGAGGTGTAAAGTACGTGCCTGTTTCAACTGCCTCAACATATCTGGCCTTCAACAAACTGTCCCGATATGTGACTCGACAGTCGCAAAGCGTAAGCGCCCGAATGGTCGCTGTGCGACGCGCAAGCAAGGGATTCTTGCACAAGGCCTTGGATCTATACAGAATGCCGGCAGAAAGGCATGCAAATCGATGATCATGCCGATACACCTTTCATGTCAAATGAACCTGAGCATTCTGTCTTGAAAAATCAATGTGGTTTTGCGATGTCTTACTCAAATCATAAACAACTATGAACGCTCCTCCGTGCTTATCAGGGAGCTGATAGTAAAAACATGTGAAAACATTTCACACCTCCAACTCTATCAAATGCCAACAGTTGTCTCAGTTGTCTCAGTCTCACTTCAGCATTTGTTCAAACCGCTTGACAAATCTTCATTCTAGTCTATTTGGAAATCCTCCTCAAACAAATGCATGGAGAACATTCCAAGGATCTATGAAACCACAATATCCCACTATCCATGAGTGGTGATCATAACGGTGTTGATATCAACCATGCATTTCAAATAGGAATCACCCTACGGAATCGGGAAGTCTATTGCTCACCCTAATTCTTGCACAAATAGGATCAGACCAGTGACAAACACCCTCGTTGTGTGGACCATACATGTAGGAAATGAGGATGGATGAAACATGATAAAACCCTGACGTGTTAACAATAGGACGATTGGAATCCAAATCATTAACCAATCTTTATTGCATGAAATGGGACTTGGCCGCGTTTTTGTTGCTCAAGTAGTTGTCTGCTTCTGCGTCACTTTTCCCATAAGCCGGCCAGGGTGCCGCAATTTCGCCAAAGACAGCACCATCCGACAGCTTACAAACACGGGTACCACCAATTATCACTTCCACATCTCCTCGATGCAAAATGTACATACCTCAGTGTTTCAGATTCAATGCCTTCCAATTTACCACAGAATAGAATGACACTTGATGATGTGTCCTTCCAATTGGTTCGGGAAGGATCTGTCTCATCTTTTTGGGGCAAAATAATGGCAAAATATAAGAAAAAATACAAAGGGAATTAGGCTTCCCTCATTTCTTCAATTCAAACATGTTTTCAATTATTCCTTACTTGTTATACTTACTTACTTTTGAATTTGCGCAAGTGGAACAACCAGGATGGAAGCCAGGAGTCTATCACCGTACTCACCCTCCGTCATTATATCGACGCCTCTGTCACGGAGGCTCCAAAAAGTTCGAAGATATGCAAGGCTGTTTCATCTCAGTTTTTTCATATGTTCCAATGGTTGATGGAAGTTCTTACAGCAAGGAAATGCAAGGAAGGTGCACTCATTTGGCCATTGAAAAAAGGCTTTGGCTTCACTTTCCAGCCGGAACAAGAAACGACAAACCAAGCTCGCCTGGTGTGAAGAGTCGATGACTTACCTGCATTCAATGCTGCTTTGCAACCGAAAATGTGGATACATGCAGTCTGAATCATCCTCTTTTGCCCAAGCATTCTGGATGTTCAAGTCATCTGCTCTCTTGATTGTTTCAAACGGTCACTTACAATGGAATTTGAGCATGAGATCACTTTAATCGTACAACATGTTTTTGTCTGTTGCAATGTTTGTGCAAAATGTTTCTCCGTGCCTGCTCTGCTATGGCTTCCACAAACTTTGGACTGCAATTCTGAAAAAGAGGCACTTCAGTAATTGATGATTTCCTTGGCAGTTTCGGTTCCACATGACAAATCTGACACATGACATGTCCGGGTTAGGAGGGATGCAAAACATCATGACCAATGCGTGTCTATCTGAATGATGCAATCACAGTGCCACCAAGTTATATCAACTACCAACATGGGATTGGGAAACAATATCAGCAGTGACATAGCAGTGACACACACACAGAGGCTCATCGGTATGAGAGTTTCCGCGACAAGCACCTTTAAACCCTAATTGAAATGATCCTGGAGGTTAGCCAACTCATTCGTGACTTAGTCTGATCATTTTATTAGCTACTTATCTTATATGAGACATGAGTAAACAAAATAATTATGATAACATATGTATCGTCTTGCAAATATGAAGGTTACATGAGTTACATGGTTCGCCAACTAGAGAAATTCTGTGCACCTTTACAAAGGGAATCAATGGAATATATGATTATACCATCACCATCAAACACAGCATACCAGGTACTGCACCATTTTTTGACCCCGTCACTCAACATGGGCAGCAACATTTAAGCATCGAGTTTGATCCCGCTTTCATTGTATGGGTAGTTCAATCACTGCCGTGCAAAACCAAGACTTTTGCGGGGATGGTATTGATATCGGTCAATGGCAATGGTGGCAATCGCTTGGTGCATTTTGTCAAAAAAATTGTCCTGGTACAGGTTGCAACGACCCAACCTTGGGTGATTCAATTGCACCCCTGAATTACTTCCCATGCAAGGAACACCAAGCAACCCATGCAAGGCATCCTTGGAGGAAATCCTCTGCAACAAATGCAACGAAGCGGCATGGCTCGAAGTTCGTCCATGCCAGCCTTGTCCAGCACCCTGGGCAGTTAGGTGCTCCTATGTCGATAGCATCAGCCAGGGAATGAGCTGATATGAACAGCATGCTTTATATAAGCTTTCTATATATATGTATACACCTGGAACCTGTTTGTCCTCTATTTTGGGGTTTGAACCATCCAAAACAAGGTCTTTTCCAATCAAAACAAGGGTCATTTAGGTGCGAGGTATATATATATATATGGTACCGTATATTTCCTGGACTCCCAAGCGTACAAAATAAAGTGTACAAATATTAATTAGAACATGTTTTGAACAAATGAGTGTTCTTTGCTCTCTTTTGCCATGTAATCGGAGCAGGTTCTTTTGGGGACATGCTTTTTTAAAGTCACAATTCAAGAAAAGATTAGAAAGTAGTCAAATGTTTTTTCCCACTCCACCATCAAGTCTATATTCTTATCATAATATGTTCATCATCTTCATAATTCTCCTAAACATCTCTTCTCCAGCTTCCGAGTGACCCATGACCGCCATGAGTCTCAACCATAGGGGACACCTCAAAACCGAAACCGGTGATTGACAGGTGAATTTCAAGGGTCTCCCTTCATATAGCTCAGGATTGGGAAATACATATATATATATAAAGTTTCCCATGAGATCCAAATATTTTCTAACATCTCACTGGTTTCATAAGGCCCCTTCTTCTGGATCAATTCTTCCGGGGGTGTTGTTTTTTTTGCAAAATCAAACCTTACTACTACGCATACAAGTCACTTGCAGGGTGTTCTGGCAAGAAATCAAGTAGGAAAGGACATACTTCCGTTCTTGCTCCCAGTCGCCTACTTACAAGTGTATCAACTTGGCAACTTCTTGCCATGAATCGGCAAGAGGAGGGCCGAGATGCTGCACCCTGCGTCCTAGATCTTTGCCATGGAGGGCAATGCTGATCATCACTTGACAAATCCTCAGAAAACTTGAATGGGAAACTTGAAACAACAAATCAATACATATATTTGAATCTCAAATTGACACTCCCAACTCCAGCTCAAACTCACTTTGACATGAATGTGTTTCGCAGCAAAAACTCTTCTGGAAACCTTATCCATCATCACTTGCACCAAAAGCGTTTCGGTTCACAAGCAAATCTGCACCAACGGTATAGCTTGGGAACGCCCTTTTGTTCAAAGTTTAGGGCGCTGGAATGCTGGACACTTCAAACTTAAATCGGTTCAGAATGACTGAAGGTATCGGGATTTGGGTGTCTCAGTGTCTCACTGTGTTTCAACTATTACAATACTGTGGTTGTCCCGAGTCATCCAAGTGAAGCGTGTAGATTTATATAATATGACTTAATATAATATAATATAATATAATATAATATGATATGATATAATATAACATAATATAATAATATAATATAATATAATATGATATGATATGATATGATATAGCAAAATATTGAAGGGGAAACCACCTGTTTGATGATGTAAGATGATCTAATAGAATATTTAATCTGGAATAGGCACACTTCAAACCTCTATGAGCTATTCCTTTATACTGACCTTTTTTCAGACAAGGCCTATGACCACTATGGCCTATGGCCCTCATAAATCTGCACAAATAATCCAAGTGTCCGTCTCCAACTCTGATAAGATATCGTCGAAGCGCTTCGTCCCTTTCTTGCTCTTGGTTGACAAGGACAAGGTGGGCCTGCTTGGACAACAAAAAACGGTGACATCATCATGTCGACCCAAAAGGTTTGTCTTTAGAAACTTACATTCAAGCCGGTTGCCCGGTTGCCCCTTCAGTCAAGCATTTTCCGCCGGATATGGCAGTCGTTCCTTATTTTGAGTCATGTGTACATCCAGTTGCTACAACTTGAATTTTGAAAAAAACTGGTGCCATGGCTATGAATCAATAGAAACATGATGTCATTGTGTCTGTGTTCCTGCTTCAGTGCTGTTGATGGACAAAATCCCGCACCAGTTGGCGTGCTTACTTCTGTAGTTGTATGTGATGCATTGTGTATTGTATACCGTATATTCATTTATACACTTTATATACATACAGGTACGTGTAATTGTGTTCATCAACCGAACCAGAATTGCTCAAGCATCATCAAAAAATCTCCACACTTGCGAGGCAGAAACTTGGAATTCTGAAAAAGTCGGGGTACTTGATTACTTGATCCATGGCGACAAAGAAGAAGTTTCTTGCAGTTTCTGGACCACTGAGTGACCACACTTTGCAAAGCCTGGAGCTTCATCTTCATCTACTCCTGACGTCCAGTCATTCCAACCAAGGGGAAGACAAGCTTGTAGTGTGGCACTCATTTATGGAATTTTGGTTTTCCCCCTCAACAAAGAATTTCCATGGATTTTCCACCATGTCATGTCCCACAAGTTTACCATCGCTCCTCCGGTGGCCAAATTCCTCAAGGATATGGTTTTGGATCTTCGCGTCTGTTTCCTGCGAAGGGCGACACTCGAAAGCCAAGTCATGAGGAAAGCAAAAGAGCCAATGGCCAAAAGAAAGGCCTTCATTGATCATCATTGATCTATTGCTAAATTATGTGGAATAATTGAACAATATTAAACAACTTCATTGAGAACCCTTGCTGGCATGTTTGTTTGTGTGCACTCGTGCACTTCTTATGGAATGATATTCTTAGTGGGATCCTTTTCCACAGCTTTTGCCATGTTGAATTCATTTCCAGCATCTCACACCTCTCAGCTGCAAGCTCTTCATCTGACGGAAACAGGACCATGGCGGACTGTTGGGCTGTGATTTTCCAACACAAAGCCGTCTTTACGAGTGATCCAAGTCTGCTCTTTGCATCCATCTTGTTCAGGCCTTTCTTCCTCACTGCAAGGTTCTTGACTCTGCTTTGGTGTGATTTAAAACGTTTTTCGACGCTAAAACGAAACGGGTGCAACCAGAACATTCATCTCAAACAGATCCTGGTTGTTCTGCTGCCAAATCTGCGGCTGCTGTGACCCCTTTTTCGGTGCTTTATTTTTCGCAACAACAAATCTCCAGAGCCACATTAACCTCCACCAAACCACAGCCTCTTGCTACCATTTTGGCTCAATTTCTGTGAGCTCTGTTCCCCTTCGCATACATTTTGATAAATGGACGTACCATCATGTGCCTTCATGTAGCTCTGTTATGGTGTGGACATGTGTGGACTCTAGAAATGGGAATTTCATGGAATTTCACCTTCCTTTTGGCATTGAAGCTGTGGCTTGGATTCCTGAATCGACGATGGCGAATCATTTCCTACGTGTGTTCAGAAGAGCTAACTCCCCGATTCGCCTGACATGAGGTTTGCAGCAAGGGGATTCCCCAAGTGAACACTGGAGAAAACCGGTCGCCCGCAACCATTGCAAAATATTGCAAACACTTTCTGACCAAGGGCTTCTTCCACAGGGTGAGGGGTTGGACATCCGAAAAGTTTGTCAGACTGAGATGCAGACCCTTGCAGCAGTCCTGCGACACAATCCAATGGGGGTATCCCTGCACAAGTGAGTTGGAATGGTCTTAAAAGTCGCAGAGGCAAAGTGTAAACTTGCAGGTGATGAACAAAATCTTGTTACGCAATCAATTGAGATGGTGAAAATGAAAACATGTGGAAACACTGTCCATGGAATATTCACTATACTAAGATGTTGTGTAGCAACGAACAGCCGCACCACAAGTTCTTTGCTGTCTGACAATCCTCTCAAGTATATGATGAAAACTGGGGTTGTTGACCAAATTTCCCTTAGGTCTTTTACTTCGTGGATGCCGCACGGTATCGATCAAATTGGGACTTTGGATTGATATCAGTACTGCACACGGTGAAACTGAAACCAAAACGTGACTGCTTGGTTGCATCTCCGTGATTGACGTTGAGAAGTGAGTTCAACATCTCAAACATTCCAGTTCTACGTAAACTATATGTTCTATAACTATATTGAATGTACTGTATTAGATCCACAGTCACCACTGAAAGAAAACATGCTTCTCACTTCCAAACAACCCCCTAGATTTGGTGACCTTTGTGACCCTTCGTCCTGGCAGCTGGTGCCGCAGCCCTTGGTGGCACAGGCAAAACACGGATGACTTAGGAAGTTTTCTGTTGAATGTTAGATATGCAGTTGAAACAGCCGGTGACTCTCATTAAGTTTGCAAAACTTATATGATGCATGTTCATGCGATCCATTGTGTATCTTATTCATTGCTGAGAATCCGAGTTTCATCTTACTCATTCACTGTTCAATAAACATCAAACACAAACAACACCTGAAACTGGGAGGAATCTCCTTCTGAAAATGTGACCTGAAACTTTTTTCTGATGACTCAATGATTTCATGAACATGCAGAAATGCAAAGCCTGAACATGTTTAAAGATTCTTCGAGTTTGTGACCCTCGTCCGCTTGCTTTGGCAGCTCGTTGGGGCTGTGACCTGTACATTGTTTCTTTCAAAACATGTGTGGCAGTTGATATCAACACGATGAAAACGTCTACTATAAGTTTTCATACACGTAAGACGACTGGGGCATAAGTCCTTGCTCATACTTGCAAATTCCCAATCTACATACTTCATGTGGGGACATGTTCATTCGGGATATGCTGAATTTTGGTCGGATTCGTCAGTTCTTCAGTCTTTCATGTTTTTGCCACCTAAGATGTACTGACGATATATAGACATGCAAAGAGTATGGTTCAGTAATGATTGGAACTTTAAAACAACATTCACGAACTTGGGTGAATGGTGAATACGTCCCAAGTTTTATCTAATTCATCTATGCTCATCAACCAATCCCGTCAGCATTTTGACCCGATTCTTCCTCTCAAATTCTCGTGGAGCGAAATCTGACGTGGCCTGACAGCATGAAAAAGCGAGATTGAATTGGTCAAAGAAATTGGTTCAGGTCCAAACATCTATCTGGGGTATACCGGTAAAACTTTTAAATAATTCTCCCATTTTTGCAGTCGATTTCCCAACCTAGACCGCATTTACAATGAGATCGCAGTTTTGGTCGCTATAGTTTGTCCAGATCTGATGTTTTAATGAACATGTATAATAGACTTGTTTGGCAAGAACTGATGCGGGGTCATGTGGGTGTGGATCCCTACTTCAATCAACGTACACAACTCTTCCAAGCATATCTCTGAGCCAACTTGACCTCTTGTGAAAAAAAAGTGTCATGGAAAACCCATCACACAAATTGACAAGCATTGGGGATGATACCTCCCAGATTCATTCCGTTGTATTTCGTTCAACTACAACATCTCCGGCTCTTATCAAGTCTCATTATACTCATCGTCACAACAAATAAAATACCCCTAAACACAGGGTCATGGTTTTGGTCCCTGCTCAAGTGATCCTCCACAAAAAAAGCAAAAGGACCTCCTCAGGCACCTCTGGCTGATTTACCTGCCAGCGAATTTTTGGAGAAGGTCAACGGTCAAAACCGTGGCTTTTGAGGATGCCCGTTTCCCAGAAATTCACGAAAGGGTATGAAACAATAGTTTGGTAAACACTGACTCTGATCATTGATCGAGGATGCGCACTCTTAGACTCCAGCGATTTGGTAATGTAAAATGATCGCGCTTATTCGCGCTGCATGATTTAATGGTCCCCGGACACCTCAAAAGTCCATTGACACTGTTTCAATCTGTCGACTGATGCCTCAAAAAACTACCAGCTGCCATTGTGGATGGCTTGACCCATGGACACCTAGCCAACATCCACCTGTGGTTGCACCGAGTTTGATTCCTTTCCATACAGCAACCAGTTCTTTTGCCTGTACATCAGAGGCCCTTCTTGGACTTGTCCTGAGCCCAGATGAGCTGGGGTGTCTTGTGATACTGTTGGCGGTTCTTCAATTCAGGCACAGTAGCTTGTCCCAATGGTGCAGCATTGGAATGCGGGGTGACAGTGAGGAAATGGATGAAGCCATGATAAAGCAGTCATCCACCAGGCAAATTAACTGTTGTTTTCAGGGATGGTTTTCTGGGAGCCTTTGAAAAGGTTGAACAACTATACGCATAGAGAAATCACTCACCATCATCAGACTGCACGTCGTGGGATTCACGATCCAATCACTGAGAATAATACTGCGAAGAGCTTCCCAGCTTTTCTAACAAAACAAACAAAGATCATAGGAATGACATGACAACCACGAAGATCTGCATGTGCTCCCTGTATCTCCCTGTCTTGTCGCTGCCAGCACACCGGCGAGTCTGCACTTCTCCTCGTGCGGGAACCAAATGTATATAATATGTATATAATATGTATATATATAATAAATTATATAATATATAGATATATATGTACCTAATCATAATATGGCTATCTGTGCCATCCATGGTTGTGGTCAAAAATTAGTACACCCTGGAAAGTTAACGTGGAACCAACTTGCCCCTTGGACAAGGACATTTGTTTACACATCATTAGTATTGTTTCTGGATGTTTCTAGCAAGAACAGTCCCAGTTTCAGCCTCAACACTATCATGCAAACATGTAAAGACTGAAAGACATATCTGTAAAATTGTAAAGGTCTTTCCTGTATACATCATGAAACAAATCCGTAATTGAGGCATAGTAAATACTCAACCATCTTGAAAAATAGAAACAGTCCCCCAACTGCCCATTGTGGAAGATCACTGACATGAGCCCTGCATCATCCTTGATTCTTCGGTGATGTCTCCACAGTGGAAGATCTGCCACTGCCAAAAGGATCTAATCCTCAGTTGCTTCGAAAATCTTCCCGTTGATACGGTCCCGGTAGGGCTGCTTCACTTCTGTGCGCAAAAATACATTTCTTTTTTGCGTTGGGGGGAAAAGGGTATTGAGGTCAATAACAATAAATATGGTTGGTACATAGTGAAACCATGGATGACTTTAGGTGGTGTCTCCCTAAACATTTGCATCTTAAATCAATTCTCTAGTTTTGTGATTGAGTTCTGATGGTTTGCGGTTTGCCCATTTTTGTCGATGTGTTACCACCTTTTCACAACTGAGTTTTCCAACGTGGTGCCCGACCGAAGGAGGAGGTCGAGGTCGATGGGTGTCCATTTCGAGCTCGAGCGGAGTCCTTTGAGATGTCAAACTGTTCGGAGAATGTAATAGTTCGTTGGTAGCTATATACAGGAATTCATAATAATCCTTAGTGCTTCACGTCTATCCTAAGAATCCCTTAGGACTAGATTTATAAATCAAAATATGAGAACACATACAACATGGAATAGGACAATTCGAACATAACTCATAACAATTCAAAATGTCAGAATCTATAAGAACGCTTCTTTAAAGAAAAAATATGGACCGAATTTGGCAATTTGAGTAGCCCAACTGGTCTGGTAATTGTTGGTGCACTTCGACCTCGGCTTTGCTCCGCAACAGGTTTCAGCACAATGAGCGTGTTGTCATGTTGTCTCATTCATAGATTAGGGACAAACAGTTGAACATGTTTTAACACATCAATTTCACTGAGTCTGGGGAGGTCTTTTTTCAAACAGATTGGCAAACACATGAATCACAGCCTGCCTGCAAGATTGTTTCGGTTAAGACGACACAGCATGATT
This sequence comes from Breviolum minutum Mf 1.05b.01, assembly GCA_000507305.1. Taxonomy (NCBI): domain Eukaryota; class Dinophyceae; order Suessiales; family Symbiodiniaceae; genus Breviolum; species Breviolum minutum. Next base: position 53,534 of record DF241657.1, on the reverse strand, counting down.
GATGCACTTCTGGGATCCAAACGGCTGGTGATTGCAGCAGTCTGCAGTTCAAACGGTTTAGTGGGTTCCAGACCCACGACAAGGTCAGGCCGTTTGAGGGGGGGGTTGGCCTTCGCCAAAATCATGCACCCATATTGTGGAAAACAAAATTTCAGACCTTAGCTGCAGATCTGATCCATTGGTACCAAATTGGTACTACATTTTGATGTGAAATCAGCACTAGTGCCATCAAATATCATAAAATCATCTAACATATTCACACACATGTTTAATGAGTCATGAGATGAACTGGCTACTCTTTTTTGGGGAGCCCACCCCAAGGATCGGGGTGAAACTACTCATTTTTGAAATGACCACCTACTTCATTAACACCTTTGTCATCCTTTTCTTGTGGCTGTGCCATCCATTTTGTTTCGTGCCTTCCACTTTTTTCCAGCCCAGCCGGTCTGCTTTCCAGCTATGTTCCCCCACACTAGTCCTGAAACCCTTCAAATGTTCATAGGATACATCAAATCTGGGTGCAAGAAGAAGCTATGTATCTATGTTTTATATTAAATTTATCCAGATATTTCATCTTATCTTGGATTACTGGTAGCTACAGCTCCTTGATAAAAACCCACCTGACGCTGGCGTTCAGCTTCCACTTCAGCTTTGGCAGCTTTGGCCTCAAAGATTTGGTGGTAACAATGTTAGGGGAAGTTCTTAGATTTCCTGAGATTTCCCCGAGATTTCCCGCGAAGGTGTTCCTAGATGTCCAAAGATCCAAAGATTTGTTTTTTAACTTATAAATGTCCACGTTTCAGCGTGAAATCATCAGATTAAGTCCGTGTAAAGTAATAACACATAGCAGCTAGCAATGGGACGAAAAGGAAGGGTCTTTTTGTCTCGAAATAAAACTGACGAAATGTCGCGCCATCTGGCAGCGTCTCTGCTGTAGATGGATGATGCAAGGGCACATGATGGTACAGTCCTTCATGCGCCTATCATGCTTGCATATGATAGAGCTCCCAAATCTGGGGAATCGTCAATAATTCATGACTTGCTTCTCAAAATAAACCTGAAACCATTGATCTACCGGGTGCTTTTGATTCTTCTAGACTTTTCATGATCCCTGGCTTCGTTGATGGCTCCCCCTACCCTGGTTGGGCAAATACAATACCTTACAAGCCAATCGCAAAAGAAGATCCTTTGATGACTCTCTGACAATATAATTGGCATCCCTTCACAAACACACAGACCTGAGGCTCCCCTCAACGTCCGCTTCGGCCCGGAGCCGTTTCACCTTCAAAGGAAAAGGACAACAATTTCGGTTGTGTTTCTTTAATCAACTAACATAATCAAGTCAGGATGATGATGATGATGATGATGATGATGATGATGAATGACCAGCGGTCATCGTCATCATCATCATCATCATCATCATCATCATCATCATCATCATCATCATCATCATCAGTATCATCAGCATGCTCAACACCAACGTCCTCACAATCATCCATACTCATTCTTGCACTCACTACAAGTATCAATATCAATTTCGCCCGTCTTGAAACCTCACTCTTTGGAAACGCAACATCCAAACAAATATCCACGCGAAGACCATCTATCCTTGACTTTCCCCAAAATCTTAGCCTCACCTCCTGTGGATGGCTTCATGGAACCTAAAACTCATGCACCTGATTTTGAGGATTTGATTCATAATCCAAAATGCTACCCATCTGAAACAAATCTCACCTTTCATTTCACACGGTTTGGAAAGGGTGGAAAAGACACACACACACACACCTTCGGGCATAATATACCAAATGCACAAAAAAACAGTCACACCATGCAGAAATTCCAATCTCCCAAATCGTCCAAGACGATAAAACCACCCTTGACTCACCTCGTTGGTGAGTTTTCGCCTTTGCAAATCCTCTTTGCTCCGTTCATTTTGGCACAAGCGCAACTGGCCCAGGTGAGATGGGTGAGATGCAAGATCCTTTTTGGAGCTGACTATCATTGATGTGACGAAGGTGATCCCATGATTCAAGAGAAGAGAAGTTCATCAAACAAAGAACAACAAAATCAACAAATAAACCATGTCGTATTATAATTCATAATTGTATAATCAATTGTTTATAAACGTTATGTAGTGTTTCTCTCGAGGGTATTTCCTTTTGTAGCAACAGAATCTACATAGAAGTTGCTGCCTGCCCATCTGTTGCTGGACGGTTTTTTTCACTTGAAGTCGAAGTGTTAGAAATATATTCCGAGAAAAAAAACAATACATTACATTGAAACCTTTTGAAGCCCTTCCATCTTGAAGAATCTTTGACAAGACAGTTCCGAAAAGAGCCAACGACCCCTTCTTCATCCAGACCTGTTCTTCCAGATCGATCCTCGTCTTTTCCAGTTCCACAGTTCGGGCCTCAGAAAATAGGAATTCAACTGATGTTCTCAGAATTTCTCAGTTCAGTGCTCCATGTTTCCAATGATCCCATCTTTTGTGGAAATATGCTTAGCAAGACTGGTCCATTCTTTCATGAATATCACACACCATTCCTGGATGTAAAATCCAAAGCTTGAAAAAAGAACACTTTCAGTATCGCAAAATGGTTGATTCATATGTCTTTGATGTGATTCCCGCCACTCGTAGTGCCAGTGGATACTGCAATCGCCGGGCCGTGATTATGGTACTTAGAGTAGGAGTCACCCTAACATTTGCGTAGCACGATTATGATCTATAGAGACAAGCTCACCATCTCGCCCCGCCTGGAAGGTGTCAGCTAATAAACGTGCATGTCTCAACCTTCAGCATCGCAATTCACCGCGACATCATGGACATCTTGGTCTTTGATGATGACAAAAAAATGTGTTCAAACATTTGGACATATTGACCCCTGAAGTAAAAACAAATACATCCTAGAAATATTGATTCGAATTCATGGTGGGGCTGACTTCACTTCACCTTATCTTGGTAAAGCTTGGCTCTCTTTCTACAAGTCCGACATCAAGTGGGACATATCAAATCATATCCCACTTAACTAAACTCAAAAGAACTGGGGTCTTGCGGGATTTCCCAAGGTTTGCCAAAGTGATATCCATCCCCTTGCCTTTGCAAACCAAGGCGCTCCTCCTTCAACCTTACCTCTTCAATCACTTGACGTTCCTGGACATCGCTTGGCAAATTTGACAAGCTCTGCCGCTGCTTCATTGAGCCCAAAATGATTGAATTCACTCAAAGCAAGCAAATGAACCACCATCCCCGGGGTCTTATTAACGCTCCAAGAATATCACGATGGTTGGAAGATGTTTTTGGATTCATTCCTGACAGGAACCTGATGCAACATGAACAAGCTGAACAATCCAAACCTCCAAATTGGCTTGATCTGCAACGCTGCCGGACACCTGGTCGGATTGAAATCGCATGCAGCTCGGCAAAGAAGTCAACACATCGGCTAAGCAAATAGGTAAACTATGAAGTGCATGGAACTAAGTAGCTAGCCAACCAAATTGGCCAACCAACTAAGTGCCTAACCAACTGCCTTGCTAACCAACTAACATACCGATTAGGCAACAAATTCATGAATCCAACAATCAATCACCTAATCACAATTTACTCCTTACCAGACTGGTTTACTGGCTCACTAGCAAAAACACTCGATGCCAGCGACACTGAGTATATACATGCATGCATTAAAAGGAGGGATGAAGAAATCAGTGAGAGAATAGAACGCATGAATGAATGAATGAATGAATGAATGAATGAATGAATGAATGAATGAATGAATGAATGAATGAATGAATGAATGAATGAATGAATGAATGAACAAATGAATGAACGAATGAATGAGTCAATACATCAATCAATCAATCAATCAATCAATCAATCAATCAATCAATCCATCAACCAAAGCAGTCAAATCAAAAACACTAACCAAATCAAACTAATTCTAGATAGATGCAATCGAATATAGCGTAATCTAATCAAACATAGTTCTCTACATGTGTCAAACAAAAACAACCAAGCTTCACAAATCCACCTTTAGGCCCTGGCAATACAACTTAAAATGAACGTCTTCCAATAGCTACATCTTGAATGGGTACATTTTCATAGGTCCATGTTATGTATCTGTTTGGGAAAACTCTGACTTAGTCCAAAAGGAATTTCATGATCCCTAAACGGTTTAAGGGGTAGGTACCATTAAAAAATGCAATTGAATTTACGCATTGCACCACTGACTAGGAGGTTTCAAGTTTTCCGAAAACTCCAATGGAAAGTTGTAAGATATTTACACAACTGTCATAAAAACATGAACATGTATCGTTGCATGTTGAGGCTCTTATTTATTGGGCTGATTTAACGTGTTTTCAAGATATAACTGAACAAGCTAAGGTCAAACAAATGTACGTGTTTGAGGTTGTTGGATCCGTTTCTGAAAATCTCAAAGGGAAGAAAACATCACATCCCAAGATACTCCATTCAATCCATGTGAAAAAAATGTGCAAGCACGTCCAAACAAAATGATGTTCATATCGCAGATTGCTGGGACCAGGAGGGTTCCATAACTAAAGGGGTGATTATAATTCTTAGCATTTGAAATAATCTTAAAACACTCAAACAAATCAAGTTTACAAGGACAGGTTCTTGCCACTTCTTTGGATATATATATATATATATTTATATACATAAATATCAATATGGATATAATAGTTTCACCAACATGAAATGTCGCTTCATTTTGCAAAATCAATGCAAAATCCACAGTCCTAAATGACCTTTCCCAGGGTTCGGTTGGCATTCCGGTCGTTGAGTTCTCATTTGCCCACAACATGATTGGGACGCACCTTGGCTTCCAGCTCCAGCTTTTTCAGGATGGCGTCCTTTTTGAGCGAAGGTAGAACAGTGCATTCGTGCAACATCGTGCAACTGTCTCCAATGAAACTTGATTTTATAATGGGCTCTTGAATCACAAATGTTGGGAGTTGCATCATCTACTATCTACCTTTCATCTGGTGTGCTTGCCAACCCATAGATGTTGAAGCGGGGTCGCGAATGGTGGTTGTTGTTGTTGTTGTTGTTGTTGTTGTTGTTGTTGTTGTTGTTGTTGTTGTTGTTGTTGTTGTTGTTGTTGTTGTTGTTGTTGTTGTTGTTGTTGTTTGAGACCTTAACAGCCTTAACACTTGTCCGTTCAATGTTGGCACCACTGCAGTTCACACTAGTGATGTACCGTACACATGTCGTATGTTGGCAAGCCCTGGCCAGGCAGCTTTGAGATGTCCTACCGGCCCTGTGAAATTCAAGGTTTCTGGGGGTCCAAATAATGTCTTGATGTTGTAGGATGTAGGAGGATTGATCATCATGCCTCCAAATCGACCCTCCATAACATCTTAGATGATGTACTCCCTTACCATCTTGAAATTGGTACACTCCCGAAAAGTCATATGGAACCTAAACATTGGTGACCGTTGGTGGTTTGTAGATGTTTCTCCTTTTTCAAAAGTTATGTTCAGGTTCCATGTTAGTTTTCGGGCGTGTATAACTACGTACAGCTACTCCAGAGTCTGCCACTTGGCAACTAAGTCTTCTAGTTCTCCTTGGCCGTCTCACGGAGGTTCTGTGCCTCAAGCATTGGAACATAGAGGGGGATGTAGGTACCATCATTTCTGATCACAACTGCTAAAGTAATGATTGAATCTTCCTCTCTTCATGCTCTACCACTATCTAAGCCAATCCCATGAACCATGTTTTTTGTTGGAAATCAGCGGGCAAACCCTGCAGTTTTCCTTGTTATCACCAGCCGTTTCAGCGAAAATCTATGAGGCAACGAGGCTCACACCACTGAGAAGAAGGGTACCAAGCTGCTGAGCTGATCCTGCGATGAAATTGCACGACATCTTTTTGTTTTTCCTACAAAAAAAAAAAGGTAAAGGAAAAAAACAAAGCAAAAAGAATTCATCAATTATCTGTTGGATGTCTTGTTTTTGTTTTTAACTGGGCTAGTTTTATATCTAATCTAATCTATACAAATATATCTTGATTCTGGATACCCATAGATATGGACTGACCCGAATGTCCCCCGCCTCTGAGAGCAATGGTAAGGTCGACCGTTGACCTGATCGCTTCCAGGCATTCGTTTAACACCGAGTGATTTGAGTCGGGAAGTTTTGGAAGTTTTTTCCTTTTTGGTTGGAGGTCACTTGTATCATATCATGTATTCACGTCGTATATGTATATTGATATGATTGATATGTATATATATATATTAAATGCATGCTTATGTCTTATGTATTTCATATTTATATACCAGTTGGTGATTTGATTCAACCCAATTCCAAAATATAACGAATATTGCATACTGTAGCGGCTAAATTGGATCATTTCCGCAAGTAGGGAGAATCATTGCAAAATATTGAAGCCACCAGTAAAATACATATGACCTTTCATTCAAAGGGTCATCAAAAAAGATAGAATCACCATGTATAAGTGAGGTGAAGAATTGCCATAGGATGGTCTTCTATTTTTGTCAATTGTTGCATTCCTTGTGGTGCTTTTCACCTTCCTTAAATTGGGTCGATAAAATGAGTTTGAACAAACGATTGCGACTTGCCTGATATCAGATCATCTCCCACAGTCTCTGGACACGTTACATGCTTAACCTTGAAAATCCAAGTGATCTCTGCCATTTTTCCCCCAATGAAAAACTGAAATCTTCTCATACCTAACATCACCCCCAAAACTTCCCCAAATCTAAGCCAAGTCCGTAGAAGAACAAAACGCATTGAAAGAAGAAACATCTTCCTTCCCACCATCATCACCCCAACTTGCCCCAGGGACTCCCACATCCCATAACTCCATAAAACTTCACATCCATTCCCTGTCAGAAATTCCCTAAGATGCCACACTAAATGTTTGTGGATTGTAAACTGGAACATAGTCCTTAAAAGTTGCAACCAGCAGCTCCTGAGATTTCGGTGATGGAAAAAAATCCAAGGTTTAATGCCAAAAGATTTCAAGATCTCTTTGGAATTAATCGAATAGTTTGGTGGTTTAGATTTGTGAATATATAACATGTATTTACATATATGATTATATATGCATATTACAATATATGCTAATATACTGATATATTGATTATGCGAATGATGGACATGAAATGCCTACCTCGTTCTTAGGGTGTTCCCACCTCGTTCACCCAGTTAAACATGATGCCATGTTAAAATATGCTCATCAAAATGGGACCTTCTCTAAAGATAGGAGCGAAACTGTATGTGTGACTTGCTTTTCCAAGGGAGGACGTGAGGACGTCCTCGGTGAGCAGAAGGAAGATACGCCGCTGCATAGGGTCTACCATCTGATTCACCACAGATGCCAACAACTGGCCACGGATGGAAGTTGTGGAGTTCCCAAAAAATCAGTAAATTTTGGTTGCAGACATGGAAAACATCCAATGAACCAATATTTCGTAATTATATAATTAATAATCTCAGTACTTGGTAATCTTGGCAATTAATATTTCCCTATAAATCCAAACTTGGTAATCTTAGTACCACCTGAACTGCACCGGGACCACCCTTGCCATCAGCGAGGCTTCAACTGCAAAAAAATCCCGCTCATCCCGAGTCATCCCGTTGCCTTGCAAATCCGACCTCAGAAAAACTGAGTGAATCCTGGGTAAACCATGGTAAACCAATAGTGCTAAGGGTCTGGAACAGTGGTGTACACAATCCAACTACTCTTTGTTGGGAGGATCCTTCGATGGTTCTTAGACACTGTGATGTAGGATCTTTTTGGATTTTTATACAATCGGCATTTTAAAGTCCAGCAAAATCATCGGGTGTGTTGGACACAAACACTCTGAAAGTCTAATTAGGCAACTCTTAGTAGCAATAGCAGCTTTACTTCTTTGCAAACATTGTTGACCTTTTGGAAACTTCTTGTGCGAGTCATACCCTCCAGCATGTTTCTATAAGGTTACAATCACCTTACAAACAATACTAGAATCAACTATATAAACCTTTTTCTAGGGAAAGTAAGTCCCATCATATATCTATATATATATACATAGTTTACGTCTGTAGACTGTATACGTTGATTAATACTTGTGGTTTATATGATATAGTGTATACATATATATCGACAATTTTCATGTGGTGTTACGGCATATTTCATATTGGCTCTCAACATTTTATCGAACAAGGCTGAGTCCCCCTGCGGAGGCGCTGCGGATCTGGTATCCTAGGGCAAGGAACATCAAGATATGTCAACATAGTCAACTAATTGATGGCTGCTTGAGGTTGGTAATCAAATCAGTACTAGTTGAGATGTAGTTGAAGTTGGTACCAATTCAAGTTGGTGATTTCTAGTAGTCAACAGGGCTAAGCTTCGTGGGTTATATCCAAATTTCAACAGGAATCTGTCACCAAAACCACCCGCTCGAGCCTGGTCGGTTCATCATAAGCCAACATGGACAGTTGAGCCTCGGTAGGAAATGCTGGCATTAAGCAACCTTCCTTTAGGGTTTAAGTTTACCGCCCATTGGAGGATGCTGGTACATAAATCCTATGATGATATCTGCTCTATGATTGATTGTATTGTATATAGTCGTATGATGTATTTCTACGATGTATATGTACAAAGAAGTTGTATGGATGAGTATGATATGCAGCAGTTGCAAATGATGAATGCCAAGTATCTAGAGATGTATGCGTATATGCCATAGATGATATCTATATGACTGTATGCAAACTTGTGAGTTTGCAAAAGGAGAATACGGTCCATATTTGTGAACCTTGTATGTATTTAATCAAATTAGTCGTGGTTGTACATAATCATTTACAATTTAGAAGTTCAACCATATGAGCCACACTGCAGACATGAATCTCGTTGATTTTCTGAGGTTTGCTCCCAGGCGTCTTGGAGAAATCCTTGAGCTTGAGTTTGCTGTGCCTATGAACCGATGCTATGAATGGAAGCAATCCTGCACCACTGCACCACTGGGGATGAAATCCTCCTTATATTGGGGATGGTCATCCCACCTTTAATAGGGAATCCTTATAATGGGTATATAAACCCCTACTACTGGGTTGATGAGCATCCCCTATTATATGGAAATAATGGGAGTTTGGAATGTGGCACATGTGATAAACTACGTACCAACTGGTTGGCCGGATTTTGTCCACAAGGAGTAACTGAACGATAACTTAGAGGTTTCCCAGGGAAATCCTCCATTTCCAAGATGGGCCTGTGAAGATGTCGGCCTGTCAAAGGTCAGCAGCAAGATCATTTCTCACTTGCGTTACTGTGGGGAATTGGGTGAAAATTAATGGTGATACTGTTTGATGTCTATGGAATATATCAATCATCTTTAGCTAGTATCCTAACAGATCCAATCACACTATACCACTACATACATAGCTAATGCTGGATTGCAATTTTGCTGAGTAGATGTACTGACTTGTTAGTTGAATAAAGCGTTGAAGATCGTTGAAGCACGTATAGCAACCTTCAGCAAATAGAAGCATGTCTACCGGTTACCTTGAGAACAACAACGACTTAAAGGAATTCGTAGCAGGGGGCCCATTGTGGCCATACAATATTTTTTTTCATGCGCAAGAAAGGGCTTTTGAAAATAGGCATGTCTCAAGAACTTTTGGGCCTTGCCATGCAATCGACTGGTTTCCTACTCAAATGAACAATTGACCAACAACTTGTGGGGGCTTCTACTGTATTTTCGCAATGTTGTTGCAAACGTTCAAACGCTCAGAATGTCAGCAGCAGCTTTGACATGTGCCATAGTGAGAAACGGCTCTGTTGCAACTGGTCATCCCTCTCTCAATAGGAATCTGGAAGCCTTTTTTAATGTCGATTCACACTATGCACAGTCTCATAGCATTGGATTGTTCCCCATCCCCCATAGTTATACTGAAACAACTGATAACTCCTCAACTTGAATTCAGATCCTATGCCCTTACAAAACCACGATCTATATACAGATCCATTGAAGTGCAGATAGCGGTTTGGTAGTTTGGTAGCTATAAAACATGATACTGCTGATGGTTTAGAAATCCGGTTAACCACCTGGGATGTAAAAAACAACGGTAAATAATGGGATAAACACTACCAACCTCAACTGATTAGCGATTAGCAGGATTTCTTCCATCAACAGTAGGACAACATTTTTTTTAGCGCCTTGTCTCCGATGTGGTCACACCACTCCTGATGCCACTTCATCCAGTTGGATTCAACGAACATGTGCTCATGCTACATGTCATGGCCATCCATTTTCCAATTATTGAAAATCTGAACAAAATTCAGGACTTCGGCGAGTTTTCTAGGACATTTGCAACTTGTTCCGCACATAAAAATCTCAAACATCTTTTGGTTTGAAGGACCCCCCACCCCACGGCAAACAGAATCCAATCCCTATACCACCTCGGTGTAGCAACCAAGTAAGGGCCTGGGTGATCATCCCAGTTAAGTGGTTGGTAACTATGACCAACATGATCAACTCCCCAGGTGGTTCTTTGAGCTACAAATCGCTAAAACACTCAAGTTACTATCCACATCTATCCACTTACCAAGTGAAACCATTCAAGTGGAAAATCATCAATACTGTTTCCAACTACTTCATCCTTCAAATCAGCAACAAACAACTGAACCAAAATGAACACAACCTTGGCATACCTATAGCGGTCAAGTCTTTGAGGCCAAGAAATGTATTGTTCAGTCATGCTTTTACTAATCTTCTATGTAAGAATTCGAGTCAATGGAGTATGTTTCCAAATCTCTAACCAAGTCTCTACCTTGCAATAGGATTGGTCCAAATCATCAAAGTATCCCAAATACCACATAATATATCAAATATGACATCCAGGGTGACTTGCATAAGTGGGCTGAACATGCTGAACCAGGCTCTGACATTTTCTGGTGTAAATTCTTGGGAAGTATGAACATATTTCACCGGCCTTCAAATTCCCTGATGCGTAGACTCTGCCAGGACCCACCATTTCTGTATAAAAAAACATTCCAATTCTCTGCCTGGAGATCGTACCACATAGCTGCTTCGACCTCCAATGGTGATTTTGACATATTTTGACTCAGGTGAATTTTCCGGGTCGATTTTTGTGGGGGCAAAACTTGGGCAAGGCTCGTGGCCCATAGAAACCCAAGTGTTGCTTATTGCCCGAGGTTATGAGTGCCCGAGTGCTTTGAAGTCCCACATTGGTAAAAGCACTCAGCTCCTTAGACTCATAGCCAAAAATGACTTGTTTGTTTGCCTTGGATGTTTCTTTGGTACAAATTTGCCAGTCAAAAAGTCAAAAGCAGTAGATGCCGATGCAATCCGATGAATATGAAACAGAAAACTATACAGTCATGCTGTATTACTCCTTATTAGCATGACAAAGTCATGCTGGATCATGACAAATTTGGAGATAAAAAGACTCGTCCATTTGCCCCATGCAATCCTCACTATTTGTTCTTGTCTAAGACATCTTAGTATCGCATAAAGATAGTTTGACTGCACGAAAATACGGGATTGACAAGGATTCATCGGAGATTGAGATTGACCACTCAATCAAAGGGACATGCAAGTTTTGCAAGCTTTTGGAGTCCAGGATGTTCCAAGTAACACTTCATGGCAGGTGCCTCTGCAAGCACCCAAGCTTAGACCTTAGCATTGCAAACAACAAAGAAACTCTTCCATGAATTCTTTGAAATAGAAAAAAATGAAGGGGAACATAAAAAACAGCAAAATCATATAAAAGAACAAAATACAAAATCAAGTCTACTATCCCCTGTGAGCCATGTTCGTTTTTGTTCATCTTCTACCTGTTTCTTTTGAGGAGAAGCTGCTGAAACTGCTGAAGCTCGGTCGGGCATCAGCACTGGCTGGCCTGTCAGGGGGGCTGCCATGATGTGCCCTCAGAGTTGGAGAACTAACCGTTTGCACCTGAAGAACAATGGTTGGAAGACTTTGGAAGATGAATTATTATGAATTATTTTATCATTTGAAATTTACTTCCTTTCAGGCGACATGTTCATGCTCCCGGGGGGTGTTATTTTTGGCGGACGATGAAGTTGGAAATGATCGGACATTGTCACATGTTTGTGATTTAAACCATGACCTGTTCAGAAGACTGGCCAGGTTGTTTTTCCAAATTGCACTCCGGCAACAACTGGATATGGTGTTCCGTATGCACTGTAGCTATAAACAAAGTATAACAAACATGATGCACCAGTTGGGATGATTAAAACATCATTGCAACAGAGTAAGTACTGAGAGATCCGGATTTAGTCCATCCAAAGTAGCATTTCAAGTTGGTGTCAATTTTTTACATGCACAATTTCTCCCAGTTGAAAAAGGCCTGTAAAATGAATCATTCTCCACCCGAATTCAAAAACACACTCCTGGATTTCAGTTTTAAGGTCGAGGGAGTTGAGATGGATTGTGTGACATGTCTGTTGCAACATCATGAAACATCCCTATTTTCTCGTGCTTCATAGAACTTTATGGTGCCCAATTTTTGGATGTTAGCGCCCTATCATTGCCCTAGATTTTGAGACATCACTGTCTTTGTTCTCACCCTTGGCCTCCCTACCTCCCTGTCAACAAAGCCATGGGCAACGGCGGTGTCGTGGCACGAATCTGCCGCGCGCTCCCCATCACCGGAGAGGCTGGCACCTGGCAAGTTGGCTCTGGAAACAACGGCATCATCTCCTGAAGCGAATTTCTGAAGATAGAAAATCACATGAAAATCATGGACTAATTCGTGCTTTATTGGTTTGTTATTTGATCAAATTGATTATTTCATCCACCGGTTGATGAAAATCAAAAATGTGTGCGTTGTTTTTTCTTCACCGGTCATGTCGCTGAATTTGCCGCCTGATCGTGGAGGCACAAGGGGCCTGGGATCACTTGGGGCAGGCAACACTGGATGCACTCAGAACTAACATTGACATAGCCCCTGAAAATGAATGGTTGGAAGACCATCCTTTCCTTTTGGGTTTCTGTCTATTTTCAGGGGTTATATTTATATAATAGTTTTAGATAGTTTTAGGGAGGGTAGCTCACGGATGTATCTAAGGATCATGAAGGGTTTTTTTCCAAACGTGCAGCAACACCAAAATTGCCATAGTTTCCAACTAAGCATCTGACATTTCATTGGCACTGCAGGTGCAAATTTTGCCTCAAGCGCTGACCAACAAACCCCCGTTTTTCCCGAAATCACCTGTCAAACATTCCTGCAATCCACACCTTAAGAGTACTTGGCTCCGTTGTCATGGCTACCTGGAGGTCGACGTTGGTGAAATGGAGGCTACCCCAGATCAACACTCAACTCAACTTGAGTGAAGGTTCAACCCCAAAACATAAACTCAACCCCGAAATGGAGGGTGAAATCATGAACTCAACCCCAACGAAAATGTCTAACCCAAAATTATGGCATCCGAAAGCTTCCCAAAGCACCTGTGAGAGGCGTGGTGTCGGGTCCGGTGACACATGGGCCGGGGCCGAAACGATGCGCCTGGAAGGCCGAAGCGCTGTGGCAATGTGTGGCTCAAAGGTGTGGTGCCCTAAAATTCAAGTCGTGCTTTCCAGCATTTCCCTGCATTTTTTTTGGGGATTTTGATTCTGATGTTGGAATTGTATACCGTATATATACTTAAATTGTAGGGCATGCACTTGCATGCACCAAGTACAAGCCAACAGTGGAAGAAGATTCAGAGATCTTATCATACAACACACACACACACACACCTTAGTCTCTCGAAATGAAGCAATTTTGAAGAATGCAAACAAAAAAAGTCTGAGCATTTCCAACTTCACCGGTTCCTTAACAAGTGGACAAGTTGAGGTTGACAACGTGTTGTGACTTTTTTTTTGGTGCTGGTCCTAAGCCACTGACACCGGCCCAGGCGGTGTGGTGGGAGGTGTTAGCATCGCCCTGGCGATGGATGATCATGATATTCCGTAGGATCCATGGGAGTAATGTGTACCTACTAATTTTACTAATTTACCATAAAAATGAAGCAAATGATACCAAATGTAGATAAATATACCAGTCCCATGGATCCTATGGGGGAATGAAATACGGCAAATGTAGAAATATACAAGTACGTATTGCAAGTTTGCTTCACCTCGTGAACTCCAATTTTCAGGCTGGAAACGTTTGACAGCTTTTGAGAATACTTTGGGATGATTCGCTAACAATGAGGTGCAATGGAGATCCTCTATATAGTCCAAATCCCATGGATATCATACTGAATGACACGTTTTCGTTGGCTTACACCAGTGATCCAAGCCTTTAATCACTAGGGCTTCAAAGTTGATACTGTACCCAAAACTTTCATGACATGGTTTCTATGATTCTGGGTGAACTACAATAATTCACTGTTCCTGCAAAGTTTAGATCTGTTTGGCCATTTTGGGGAGGTTTTCCGATCGGATGAATCACCCAGCTTTTGTGAGGCTGTTTGAGGTCACTATAGTTTGTCAGATTGCAAACTGTAGGTTGGTCAAAACATCTCTAAAAGTGTTTAGTTTCACAAACACACACACACACACACATTCTCACAATATGCATTCAACCTGCAAAAATAGGTTGAAAAATGAAAAACATCATCTAATAACCTTACAGAATCATCTTTGTAGAGGGGGTTCTATTTCCATTCCCTACATAAATCAACCAAAAGTTGTGCCGTTTTGCAACAACGACTCTCAACAACTCAAGCTGGGAGTACATGGGAGTGGTGAACATCTCGCTTTGGTGCATCTGGAAACAGATGGAAAAAAACGGTCAATGTGCAAATGAATGCAAATTTTCAAACAAAACACTCTGCCTTTATCTTTCCAAATACCATTCTGTTGCAAATGTGGAGTGAGGATTTCAAAGGATTTTTCATCATTAGATTTCTATGCATTTTGTTTCATCTGGTTCAACGCAGTACTTTCAAACGTTGATCCATTGATCTCCAGAATTCCAAGGCAACATTTGCTGAGTTTCAGGCAGCATGAAATGACATCCTGAAACTGCTAGTGTGACCTTTCCAAGATGAGATGCAATGTGTCATTGCTTCTGCATATGCTTTGATTTCTCAGCTTGCCAATTCGCTGGCTGTAGAGTCTACTGCTTGGAGTTGAGATGATCAGTTTGTTACATGTCGGGAACATACTATCTGTGCTGTGAGGCCAACGAAACTGAAACTGATAGGTGCCACTGTTTCTGTGGATTTTGCTTCTGCCGATCATGCGGCTTGTCATACTTCGAGCCAGGGAACACGGCTGCTCAATTCCAATCCAAGTAGTTGAGGTATGTCGGAGTTGTCAGGGTGCGGTGATCTATGGTGATTTCAACGAAGGTTTCAATCTGGGGAGACTCAAAGGACGGATTCTTCTCTTTCAGCAACTACAAGTATGTAACAAAAAGAAAAGCCATGAAGGTTCAGCTTATAAAGATACAACCCAAACATCTTGGAACTGGAGCAAGCCTAACGTCCTAAAGCTTCCACATCTTGGACCTTTTTCACCAACGAAGATCATATTCGGAATCAAAACATAGTGCTCAAAGCCTTGGAGAGTGACTTGAGCAGTTGACAACTTTTCTACTACTTTTATCCACAGCAGTGGATTTTTGTTCCAGTATCAACACCACCGCTTCTTGTTGACCATTTCTCGAAATCCAGCTAAACATAGATAAAGAAGAACAATTTCACAGCAACCACTTCAGCCATTGACAGACATGATCTGCATCCTCCATCCACAGATTCAGCAAGATGTTGGATGTCTGAAAAACTGGATCCCCAATCCCATTGATTGCGCTGATCCAAAGACAAGTGGAAAACATGACAGAATACAATCCCAAAAGTCGAGGTTGCCTACTGACCCAGTGCAGATAGTGTGTATTGGATTCAAATGATATTGGATGATATTGCTATGGCCTGTCAGATTCAAGTCAAGGTGAGTCAGGGATTTTTTACGAAGGATTGCCAGGTTGCCGGCAGAAAAACGAACCAGGACACATCATGAGATCGTGGTCAAGAATCCTTGCAACCAAACACGGCATTTGATTTGCAAAAAATGAAACCTTCAGGCAACATATTTCGCACAGCAGCCAAAGGGTAGATGGTTCTACGGGGTCCACTAAAACCACAGCTCAGGCGGTGCTTTCAAAGCTGATGAGAACTAATTACAGTAAAATAGAGGGCGAAACAATAAGAATTGTGAAATCACCAAATAACACCTCTTGATGCTTTTCGCTGTGCCCTGGCTTGCCTTTTCTGCGCATTTTTTGCATCGGAAACTCAGACGGCTTCCTGGCATACCTTCGTTGAAGTTTTCTTCATCGCTCCATGGTGGAACCATGGGGATGTTCAATGCCAAGCCTTCCGGAAGCTAGCTGCAAGTGGCCACAAAGCTACAAATCTGCTACAGATGTTTAACACATTCCTAATGATTCAAACCTATATTCACTGCTGCTGTTTAGATATAGTAATATAGTTCCAAACATGTGCTAGCTTCGAAAGCCTCTCAATTCAAGTCATGGGCACGCAGCTTGACCCGGTTGGCAGTTGGTGTAGAGGTAATGCTGAGCACAAAAATCACAAAAAGTCTCTCCTAGAAATTGATGGAAATCGGAGAGGCATTCTATGACCTTTGGCTCCACAAAACATGATACACAAGTCACAAGTCGTTGTTATTCGTTAGCCCCCTTGCTTTGGAAAAGATCGAGCACCTGAGTATGAAAAAACACCCAAGTACTCTGCAAGCAAGCCAGACTAAGAGGTTGAGCCTTGCCAAAAAGGACTGTTTACCTCTTTGTCTTGTAAGGCTGAAGAAGGAGCTCAAGGAAGAACACCTCAAAATCAGTGCAAAGCATTGCTATGGAACTTTGTTTAAAAGCTAGAGAGTTTTGCAAGATGTTTCTGCTCTGTTTTGGAATTTCTGAAACCATTCATCTTGTGTTTCAGCTTCAATCAAAATAAACTATTTCAACCCCATGTTTGAAAGCCTTCAGTCGCTGCTTTCTTGCACCCAAATTTCAATATCTTCAAATCCTTGGCTGCTTTGCAATAGCGCGATCAACAAATCATGGTGATCAGGGGATCACCGTGCTCAGGGAAAGGTCAGTAGTGATGAACCTCGGGGGAGCTTCCGGAGCCAATTGCCCGATGCTCCTAACGAAGGCCACCCCACTGAGATCGGTGTGGGAGCAGATCGGATGATCGAAGGCGGTTGAATTCGCGGATGCCACGGGACCAACCCTCCCGGGGTGCAAAACGAATTAGGAAAAGATCCCACGTTGAGGCGCTTTGATCCTCCATCAACCCCATCTCCAAAAATTGAAAGCTATCATATTAAAGAAGACACAGAATTAACAAAAACAAATTGGTAAAGGTGTTTTTAACTTTCCTTTTACTTCCCTGTCTTCAGAGATGACCAAAGAAATGGAAGATCAAGGTGAATCAAGGTCTGCTGAAAACAAATTGAGTCGACAGTGACAGGGATTCGCCAAGGTGCCAAAAAAAGCATCCTCACCAGTGCATGCATATGAGGAGCGACCAAAAAAAACATGGATCAATAAAACCAACCCGTGTTTTGACAGCCACATTTGGAGGGGGGTATTTAATAGGAGCTTGACTCTGCTTGATATTACAATCTTAAATTTAGAATTCATATTTTAGACCCTGCAGATCCTGAACGAACATTGCACAAAAGAACCTTTTGCAGCATATCAAGCAGCTCCTGATGAACAAAATGGATCAATACATGGAAAAACTTGGGAGAGATACAATTTCACGGAAGTCCACCCTGACGACAACCTGACGGCTGTGACCACAATAAGTCTCAATGGGGAGTGATGTACATCTGTCGACAATGGGAGATTCGCGGTCTATCAAATTGTAAAATTCGTCCGCAGCACCGAAGGTTGCGATTTGACCAACCCACGCAGATGTGTTGCGCGGGAAGCATCTTATGCGAAAAAATGAAGTGGCAACTTGCCCAACCAGTATATCAGAAAAGAAACAATGACCATCGGTTAATATGTTCCATCTGTAAGACTGAGGTGGCATCTCCTGTCACACTTCAGCAAGTTGCAACCGCTGTGTTCCTACCTCTCATGATCTCATGTTGCAATTCTGAACACATCCATGAAGTGAAGAATTCTTGGAAGTCATTAGGCTATGTAAATTTCACATGGGTATTTGATTTGAATGTATTTGGTGTCTGAACAGTTAAAACTGCTTGTGCTAGCTATAGCACCAAGGATTATAACATATGTCACAATCCTGGTCGTCAGTTATGAGCAAGTCAATGAATGATCAACTTGCCATGCCACACTTGGGAATGTGAACACACTGACAAGCTTTTCCAGCATTCCCCGCAAAAAAAGTTCCATTTTCAATCTAGCCCATACCATCCATGCAGGATATATTTTTTACCTGCATTTTCCATTGGAATAAGAAACAAATGTATCTAAATGTATATATCATGTATATAGAAATATGTCATATTATCATGATTCTACTCATACATAGTACATACTGGAATCTAAGAATCTATCATACATTGATGTTTTGGATCGTCTGGGTAGGTGAATTATTTCATATTCAAGAAGCAGTTGGCGGCAATGGATTTAGTCGTTTTCGAACCTTTCAATATATAACACTAATTGCGGGTCACTCAAACATGTTTCCGAGCTACATCCGACCGTGGGAAGCAACTTGAGATCAACGAGAGTCCCAAAGCTATGACTCGGACAACTCCCTCAGCGTCATCATTTGGCATGTTCAAAACCTTTCTTTGCCTGGTGTACAGGGGCATCACTGCGCCGGGATGTATCTATTGTGTAAATCATGGTCTGTACTGGTGGATCTGCATGGATAGACACCATGCAACCATCCACTTGCCACACTTGATGATTGGACATCACCAACAACTCAGGCAGGTAAAACGTTACTTATCAGATACCACCAGGTGACTCGTTGCAAACTCTGATGCTTGCGCAACTTGAGCAGTCATCTATAGCATATCAATTTGGGAAGATCAAACTCATATGTAAATGTAAATAATGATAAATTCACACTGTTTACCATGGATTCTCCACCTCTAATCAAATCAGCAAGGATCGAGATTTCAAAAAAAGTCGCCACTGACCCCAATGTGATGCTGCCTCATCGCAAGAGCCTGTCGTCCAAGTGAATCTTCTCGATCACATCTCGAAGAGAGGCCCCCGTGGAAAGCCTGGACAGGAAGGAGAGCTTTTGCAGGTGGCGAAGATCTTTTAATCCAGCAGAAATAAACAAAATATCTGCACATATACACACATCTAGCAAGATGTGCTTAGAAACCGGGGGGTAGCTCTTTAGCTCCTATCATGCAGGTATTCTAGATACCCCCATGCTCCTCCTTAGCTCCCTTTCAAGCACCAGCTAGGTCTAGGTATATAATATACCATTCCGATGTTGACTTGCATCATCACTACATTCTACATAGTCTGCATTTACTTGGAACATCTGGAAAGAAAATTCAGGTGTTAACCCCTGTGTACAGGCTCATGGCCAAGAAAACTAGACCACCTGTGGGAGGCAGGTACAAATGATACAATTTTTGTGAGGGGAAAATGATGGAGTTCGCGCCTTTCCAAAGCATGATGATCAAAGTTCCAGGGGAACCATTTCAGCGTAGGCCATGAGACATATGATAGCAGGTGATTGTGATGAAGACGAATCTTTGTGAACAAAAAGTCAAGAGTTCGACACCTCAAAAAGACTCCTCAAGCATTTTGTCCACGTCATTTGCAACAGCCAGTGGGTGTTTCCATGCTTCTCCCACATCATGATCTGCAAGACAAGTCACCCATAGTGTTGAATAGCCAGTGCAGGTGCTGGCATGTTTCCTGGGAGAATCTGTCTCACATGTGAAGATTGAAATTCCAGCGAGGTGATTGGAATGCTTCCCTGGCAGGGACAGAAGATCCAGTGCTGCTTCCCCTATTCAGCACTTGGCAGGTATCTATCATTCCTATACACGACCTAAAATTTCATACTGAAATCCCTAAGACTCTCTGCTTCAAGGAGAAGAAGATTAGGCTTCAGTGATTTTACATAATAGGCTCATAACCTATTCCAATGTCTTCCATTCGCCTTACTGCAAACTAAGGCTCTTAGGGCTGGCACCTGACCAGCATCCATTTCTTCAAGCAGCTCAGCATACACACGGATGAGCGCTTCCTTCCAAAGGCTTGTCCCATATACCCATGCAGGTTTTGATTAGAACAATATTAGAACAAACTCGACAAAACTGACAAGACATGACTGTAATTATCATGGAAATTCTAGGTTGGTCACAACTCAGAAGTGATAAGATTGTTTTTGCAGAAAGAAAAGGACAGCTGTTGATTGGGTATTTCTTTGATATATCTTAAATTATCCTTTCAACAAGCCATCCTTCGGGTAGAGAAGACAAAAACGACCAAACGTCCCATGACTGCCTGTGAATGATCTACGCACCACTTCCCAAAGCGTGGCCAAAGAAGATAGCCCATACCAAAGGCATAGGCCATGCCCTTCCACCTCGTAGGTTTACCATCAATTGGAGTGCGGAGTGCCGTGTCTTTTAACACGGGGGATCCCATGGATCCCGAAGAAACGAAATGAGCTCATTTGAGGCATTACTAATTTTGGGACATGCACATGTTTGCCACTTGACAATGTTCAAAACTTGTTGCAGGTGCTGAAAGTGACAGCAGTCGGTGCCGCGTCTTTTCTTTACACCCGGAAGACACATCTTAGGACCACATTCATCAGGAACCGGGATCTCAACAAGATAAACTGCTAAAAATCAGATCGATTTCTCCATGATTCTACCAGGAATCCGTGGACCCACCTAATTATGCTCTGTCTTTGGGAGTGTTCAAACTTCCCGGTAAACCGAGGACAAATTGGGTCCAGGTTACATTTCCCTGCAGATTCCCTTTCTATGCCTGGAGTTTGGCATTATTTCCGATGCTATGAGTGCTGTAACATCACAGCGTGCATTCATGATTCTCTCCCTATGGATGGTTTAAAATGAAGGGTTGAAGTACCATTGAATCCTTTAGGAAATTCACCGTTTTGGACGCTTCAACCGCTCATGACTCATACTCCAGTATAGTATGAAGTACGTTGTTACTTTTTTGGGTAGACACTGCTCTTGACCACATCCAAATGGTCACATGTTCAAGGATTCCACACTTTGGTTGCATTGCCACTTCACCACGTGCTGCTGCAACAATAGAGAGATGGGTCATGGCTTGCTTCGATTGTTGTGACCTTGGCTGATCAAGGGGCTCCACAATGTTGGGAAAGCCAGTCATGAGAGTGAACTCAGGTTTACATGTGCTTACTTGTTCAAGGACTGAAACACAAAGGATGGAATGTAATATGTTGCAACCGAGCTCTCATGGAAGTGCCTTATGTTTTTGTTCCCCAAAGAGTTTATTGTCAGGTTTCTTACTCCTTTGAAAGGAAGACCCATCTTGCTGCAAAATTTCAAGCTTGATTTCGGCTTCGCCTTCGGCTGTCAACTTTCTCGACCCATTTGTCTCCCTATATTTGATTCCTTGCTGTCATTCGATCAAACAATTTGCTGGTAGACAACTTTGTTTCACCAATTTCTCTTCCTACGCAGTCACCTTCCTGGTACTGGGTTAGGAAGGACGGTTTTTCCAGAGATGACTACAAATCTTGCCTGAATCCAACAAACAAATATGCGCTGGTGTAATTTTGCTTTGGATCCCCTTGCATAGGGCCAATATACAAAAATGTATATACTGCTTCATATGTGAGTAACAGTACCTCGATTTTGGATACCTGACAAGGCCTGTAGTGCAGGTTCAGATTTAGACTTTTGTTGACATATGGGGCCCCAATAAGCACTTGCAGTTTTAGTGGTGATTTCACAGCCACATGGCAAAGCTTGAAGCCAACTTCGATCCAAGCGTGTTTGTTGCATGCCACACACCAAGGCCATTCGACTGAATGTAAAAGGCCTTGCTCTTTTTGGCTCATCGGTACACGAGCCAAAAGGGAAGAGAAGGGGAGATACCTAGATCCTTTTGCTGAAATTTATTCCATAGTAATTACATGTAATTACTATTTCTCTACTGTTCCATGTTGTTCCATGATTTTCAATGAGTTTCGTTCTCAACTGTCGTTGAGTCCAGAAACTATCATCACATCATCTGTGCAGGTCGTAGAAATTTGCAATTTTGCTGCATTTGTCCATCTCCTAAATAGTTAAGGTAGCTCCTCAGCTCCACAAAACAAACCACCAAACACGTCTGCCATGATACGCGGTGGCTGCCATCTCAAGTAGCTGCAAACGTTTTAACCATGCGCTCTCTCGATGGAACCTTGGGATCCGAAAAACTGAAATCATGCGGTTTAACTTCTCCTTTGCTCACTTGAGTCAGATGTAGAAACTTGTTAGACTTGAGTCTGTTACTTTGACTTGGTAATTGGTAAAATCTATTAAACAAATTGCTTGTTTGAAAGCTCCAAGCTAGCAACTTTCCGCCTATCTATGTTCACCTTACAGGTTTTCTGAGAGTTGGGAGATGGTAGGATCTTCTCTTTCAAGAGAATTCCTTGCTGTCAGAGACAAGCTTGATAAACCTCAGGTCCAGCTGCTTAAAAGACAAGCACTTTGAGTGCTAGTCCTATTCATAAATTTCCACTAAACTCAAGGTGGCTAATAACCCTGTCTTGGCCAAAACAAAATGCACCAGTTGGGATGCTCAATAAATCCTTTTCATTCATGGCTTGTAGCTTTTACAATATCAATAAACTGACGTAACTGCTGCAAGATTTCAGCCATTCACACATATTGACACGAATTTTGCCTTCAAAAACCTCCCAAAAGCCGTTTCACTTTGTGGGGAAATCGTTCCTTCCTTAGGATTTTGCTGCCAGAGAAACTTGAAGCCAGAGGCCACGTCCAAGATTTCTTGAATGGCCTCTCATCTCACATGTTTTATGTCAGACATCCGTGAAAAACGAAACAGGATTTCTTTGTTCTTTGAAAAGGAAAAGAATCTTTCAATTTTCAATCATTCCTTGATTTTTGGGGTTACTATATACTATTATATTATTTTTGGGGGTGTAATTAGTAATAACCGTGGAATACAAATACCACAGATTGAGTACCTTACTGTACCAGTACTATCTGGTTTAATGTTTTTCCTACGAAAGTCCAGTTCCACATTTTACGTGTTCCGAGATGCGTACGCCTGATAAATCATAAACAATCTCGAAACACTTCCACAACTCTGCGCGCGTTGTAAACTCTCCAACATCTGATCTCCATGTTTGATCACTTTCTTCTGAAAATTCAATGCTACTGGATTAATTCCTTAGTTGGAATGTTGGGGATCCCATACTAAAACTTGGATTTTCCTGGTCACTGTGGGGATAACCCTAGGCCAAAGCCAGCTATTGTAACAGTCAAGTGACCCTCATTGCAAAGTAGGCCATGCGGTCGGCCAACGTATGCGGCTGCATTGCCGTGACGCGAACACCGTTAAGGCTATCCTCTGCGGAGAGCTTCAGGCGATGAACATTTCAGGATTGTGGTTGCTGGTTGTTTCAATGGCATAATGGCACACTTTTGTCAATATGTTGTCCATGTATAATTTGGCTAGAGATGTTTCAATACTCGTTGAAAAAGATCAAGTACGGCAAAAACTGTACAACTAGCTTCCCATGTTGGAAATTGTGTTGTCATGAGTCGAAAGCATGGAGCTATAACAAAATTGAAACAAGATCTACTTTCAACAAACTGCTTCAAACCACCTCCAATCCATAGAACAATTGATGGAAAGTCTGGATCCAAGATGTTTTTTTCAAATGTGACAACAGTTTTAAAAATAAAAAAAATAAAAAAAATAGCCCCAGGCCCTACTCCACTCTTTACCTCCCTTTTCCCGAATAGGAACCACAAGATAAATCAAATGTCGAGACTCTGGAGCCCAAACCTCAGGTATTGATAACGACGGAAAACAACGGCAATCATAATGATCATAATCATGGTGTTTCAATGATGCTGATGATAGTGACGATGTTTGATGATAATTTAAGATGTTGGTGTTGGTGTTGATGTTGATGATGATGATGATGATGATGATGATGATGATGATGATGATGATGATGACAATCTCGGTCAGCAAACCTCGCAATGGCCAACTCCGTGGTCCCGAATAGCTACACTACATTTGAACCATAGCTACAGTATCTGATTGGAGAGAAATTCCTGAAAGTTTGAATTTGACCCATGTCATGAGAAACAATTTGTTGGTCTAAACATTAACATACCTTTTTTGGCACCTCAATTTCAAGTTCGCCGCTTTCCGTGTGGCTTGGCCATGATTGACCATGAGTCACCAGTGCCCCCAAGGCACGTTGTGTGGCATCTCCCACTGTGGTGCATCTCTTGACAAGGTCAGCTGCGGGGCCTGGTACCCAGGGGTGGAAGACATGGAAGACATGGCACCTGCGCTTGATTTGATGATAATTTGATGATCATCCCTGGAAAATCACCAAAATGAAAATGCCAAGCCATCTGGTCTTTGGAATCGAAAATCTTGTTTCTTATGATCTCAGCCGGTGAACATATATCAACATATATCATAGTAGTGGAGCAGCGGAATGCAAACCTGGTAGCTAAACAGGTTCACCGAATTGCGTATTGTAATGGTCCCAAATCCCCGCCCGTATATTAGTGGCTGTATCACCCCTCCAGTTTGGGAAAATCATGTTGATTTTTTACACTGCCCAATTCTTTTTCAAACAGATTCCTGACAAATGCCACATGAGCGTTCATATGGCATGGTGCCATTTTAGTTTCAAGGGGTGTACAAAAGGAACCAACACTTTACCATTGGCTAAAAATTGGGGTGAAATGACATACCTCCTTCCCATGGGATTTTTCACCATTTTTCTATGAATTTCTCCGTGCATCCCATCTGCCTCAACCAAGCATGGCACAAAGCCGCCGCGGCGGTGGAAAACAGCTGCAGGCTTGGCCTGCGATGCCATGATGCATGATGCATGATGCTTGACAAGCTTCATCTCCAAAGAGGCCACCTTTGCATCATGAACAAAATATCTTCAATGAGATTGAATGTGTACATGTATATTTGTATTAATATGTATCAATCAACATGCAGCAACGTCAAAATGTTTCAACAGTATCCCTCCACTTTTCTGAATCAGTCGCTAGGGGTCGTCGACCTTTGTAGATCAGATTGGGAAAGGTCCTCCTCCCGGTCCTACTTTGGACCACGATGTTTTGTCCGTACCATACGTGTCTTCGAAATTTGCACGGAAGCTCGAAAACTGTGTAGTATAATTTAGAGAAGGGAATCATTTGGGCCAAACTCATACAAAGTGTATATTTATGTCATGCTTCCAACATCCAATGACAGTATCATAAAGTATATAATATATCCGAACACCGGCTCTCCAACTTAATTTCAGCCTGAATCGCGCGAAATGTAGCCCGCGCTGCCATATAGGGCAAAAGCTAGTTGACAAGATTAGCAGGTCTTGAATGACGAGCCGCAGAAACGAGTCCAAAAGGACAGTAGATATCAACGCAACTTCGGCATTGGTTTTCGCATTTTGGAGAATATCGGACACACTCCAGATTGCAAAAGTAGCAAAAGTAAGCTCTTTAACCCTGCATGCCACGGAAAAAAGGGGTGGGGCATTCGGGGCATCATGATGTTTGGCTGTTCTACCTCCTGATTTTATGAGCCACAAAAAAACACGCAGGATAAACCAACATAAGCACAGCATAGCACAGCATGGTTTGCGTGTTTTACCAGGCAAGTCTTTGGCACTTCATTGCACTTTGGAAGTCCGACCATCGTCAAGCTCTAGGAACAGCTTCTCTCCCAAGTCTGCGTCTATGCAAGTTTAAGATGAACAGGCTTCCCAAGATTGTTGGTGGTTCCAACCCAATTGAAAATATTCGTCCTTTTTTCTCCACTGCGACTGACAGCAGCTGCCGCAATTCCACGGCTAAGGTGGCATGGTCTTGTTCCGCTTCATGTCCGGTTGCTGGCATCGCTCAGGCAATGACATCACAGCATGCTGTGTTCACCCAGACGCGCATCGTGGTGGCTGCACGTTGCAGCTTCGGATTCTCTTTCTGCTTTGGTGGAGGCAGTTCAGGCTGCTTATAATGACCAGAGACACGTGGAACCTCTGGTGCACCTTCACTAAGTTTAAGTTTGGCAGGGATTTCACTGACCTCCAATTGCTCCCATCGAAACTTGTGCAGGAAAGTGTAGTATGAAGAGGCCATGAAAACAGCACTCGAACCACAAATAATTCCAGGGATGCTATTCGGAGCTCTCTGCAAAAGCAGCAGGGTCATGAGGGCTATGTACAGAAAGGTCCCCTGCTGGACATGTTTCAGTTGCTGGTGCCAAAAAAGGCCCGTCGCCATACCTAAAGCATGAATTAGCAAGTTTCCTTTAGGGCCAGGGGAAAACTAGGAATGCTCGTGATTTCTCTTCATCAATCGACAGAAATTTGACATAATTTGACAGCACCTCACGTCGCCTTACCTACGACATTGTGCACCCAGCATCCCAAGCCCCCTAGACATAGCCTGCTTACCATGCTTACCTACTTCAGAATTTTCTCTATGTTTCGGGTAAGCGTAAAATTTTTGAAACGATGCAACCGTTTCAGCTGCAGCTGACATCGATTCTAGAGCTCTGACTGTCCAGAGCTTTCCAAAAGAAGATCCTGCAGCTCTCGGGACATGGTACCATGCCAAATTGCTTCGATCAAAAAAGGTGTCTTATATACAAGTGCAAAGAAGATCATTGATAGAAGTGTCGTGGTAAGTTTCAAAGGGATTTGTGGATGGGTTCCAAAAATGTCAGTGTTGCAAATGCCGGTAAGCTAAGGTTGAAACCACAGCGACCAACGCATGGTCTGATGGGAACTGAAGCCTCAGCTGAAGCACTCACACATGTCGTTTCACAAGCACGATCTATATCAATGTTTCTATATTTGAACGGCACTTCCTTAGGATGTTAACCTATGCATTTGCATCTTGCAAGCACCCATGAGAACTTTGCAACCGAATTTGGATCCCAACGTTGGAAAAACCATAACTTCCACGTATCGCCCTTCTCCTCAAGAGGCCCCACGCGGGACACATATTTTTGATTGCTGTGCAAAGCAGTGGAGAAAGTTTCACTTTGAACAAATGTCCTCACACCTTGTTGCAAATTTGAAGGAAAAACATGGTTCAAATATCTTCAGATCCATGAAATTCCATCAACCTCATTTTTCACAGCATTTTCTTGTTGGACATCTCAGTGGTCCATGGACATCCCAACTGCAGGTAGTGTGGCCTGTGTTGTCTCGGATCACAGTCCCAACCTGACAGGGAAACTCTAAAGGTCTCACTCCCCGTTGGACAATCATTGAAGATGATGTTATGATGTGGCTTGAGGTCACCTGAAACTAGATGGAACATTTGGAGATTTCTCAAACTTTGATATCACATATGAGTGATCTATTCACCTATTTAAAAGAAATTAATCACTCACCCACGGGTTCAATGTTTGATGTTTTATGATCTAGTCACATACTGACTGAAAGGCATCAAATCCTCAACATGTTGCATCAAGTTCTAAGCACATACTTTTTTGGAGCATATTAACGTGGGCAGTAGCTGCTGACCCGAAAAAGGCCTTAAAGTGCTCGGTAAACAGCACGAAGTCCTCAAGTTTCGACATTTCGCAAGAAATCAAGCATTGAGATATCTCCATTTTTTCTCACCATTTTGTCAAAAACAGTAGATCGAATCTCTTCCAGTGACGCTCCTTGGGATTTCGATCTCCCTTCGCTTCCAACTCAGTGCTCTTGGCAGCTTTGTTCAATTGTGGCTGCCTCAGGCAGACTGTCATTCACAGTACCAGCTTGTTCTTGCATGCTACAAACTCATTTTCAATCATTTACTCAAGTCCTATAGGACTTGGATGAATGACCAGTTGAGGTTGTTACAAATATGTCCTCGCATTGAAGGTGGTGTACAGCTTGGGTTTCTCACCCCAGCACGCCTCAGGGTGGTAGCTGGTTGTTTGGGGGCCAACTTCCACGGTCAAACAACAAATTCTTCCCGAAACAAAGGGGTTTCAAACACATCTGAGATCATCTCAACATCCCTTCATCCATTCATTGTACGCTGAGCATCCTCTATCCGTTTTTTGATGCATCTTTGTTGGCTCTGAATTGTTCAATCACATTAATGGTTGAACTGTTGAATTCCATGATAAAGGCAGTGCCTCTGGCAGGGGAGCCATGTAAGGCAAGAAGGTGGTAAGAGTTTCATGTGAATTTTTCACTTAAAATTATTTCAGTGAACAAACCTGGAAGCAAAACTCCAGGAAATGTGAATTCTCAATGGGCATACCTCCATTTGCCATCCGCGTGGTGTGAGTCACAATGAAATTTGATCTGGAAGAAGATGTCCGCTGGGGCCCCCTAACATGCAAACCCAATGCTCGATAGGTCTCTTCAAAATCTAAGACATGCGCCTGCGTGGCGCAAACTCCATATGGAATCCAAACGTGATGCTCAAATGAATCACAATTTTGGGTTTCGCATTTCAGGCAAATTCACGACTAGGACCTATGGCATCCTATGGCAACTATATAACCTTATGAGCACATATAATCAGTATCATGAAAATCGATACAGTAAAGAAACTCTGACTGGAAAAACATGACAGGCTTTTTGTTGCAGCATTGCCTTGCCATCAGCTCGTTTCTCATGGGTGTTGGCGTCAAGTCCAAAAACCAGCCGTGAAACTGGCAGATGTTTCCATACCTGTCATCCATTTCAGTCAGAGCTTTCGCATAGAAAAATGACAATAATGCACCTGCCGAACAAGTATGAAACTCACTATCAACTAAATGTGTATCTTTATAATTCTTTATATATGTCTGCATATATCCATCGCCTTTGTGTACGGCATATTTTACATTATCAGTTTGTACCCTTGCAATTTGTTTGTCATTTAAAACTTAAAACCTAGAAATTTACCTTCAACTTTAGCCATCACGGTATCGCTCACCAAATTCCCCCCCACCTTTGACAACATGGGGATGGTCAATAGACCATTGGTGTCGCCGTGAAACGAAGCCAAGGCAATTTCAGGTCCATCATGCACCTGTCACGCTGCAACGAATCTGGATCCTAATTTGCCAGTGTTTTCCCTTGAATTGTTTTGGGAAGATTCCAGGTGTCATATATGGTTCACCTATACGTATGTATAGATTATGTAAGATGTATGGATTCAAGGGTTGCAGGTGAAAGGCCCTAAATCAGAAGCGATCCGATGATGCTCACAGACTGGAAATCCCCTCCAGCCATAGTGAAGCTTGGGACTTCTTTCACTTGCGATTTTTTTTGCATTGGGATATCCATTGGTATGACATAGGTTTTGCATGGCTTTCTCAAAATGTGAAGTCCCAAGGAAAAATCAAACGTCAGTCGTTCATTTCCATGAAGTGTCTCAAAATATGTTTTGCTGGCCAGACTGTGCAGTTTCAAAACCTCTTCAAACAAAGGGGCCAATCTTTCATTGCAAGATATTACAGAGCAAACCAGGCACTCTCAGCATCCCATATCCTATGCATGTACAAGGTGCCTGTGGAAAAATAATCATATCAACAATGAAAATGATTGATGAGGACGTCAGGCGTTGTGAAACATCTTTAAACACAAATTCAGAGATTAACTATCGGTGTGTCCAATCTGGAAGACATTTCACCTGGCTGGGACATGCATACTCCGCAACAGGTCGCTCGGCATCGCAGCGTGGTTGACTTTTGCGGCTTCCGCAGCAGAGATTGAAACACGCAGCTCTCCATCGGAGAATGGCCACTGTGCCACTTCTGGTTGCCAGAAGCTATTTGAGCTACGAAAAAAGAGAGTTGCTTCAATAGGAATTACAAAGGTAGCTGTTCATCCCTACAATCGACCATAGACCTGTTTTTCGTAGCTCGTTTGTTCCTCGGGACGTCCCCCTGGGTGTGGTTTTTGCCTCAACCAATCAAAAATTCAAAGGTACCAATGCATACCAACAACACAAAGATCCGGATCGATTCAATGACTACAGTATATCCATTGTGTCCTTCTGAACCAGGGTGACAGGGTTCTTGAAAAAAAGCCGACGGCCAAGAAGAAAAAAAACAACGAGCAAAAACTACTTTCACAAAAGTAGTCTATCAAATCTAAAATCAGGGCCATGTTTGTCGATTTTCACAAAAGGCAGCATAAGATCTGGCTCAAGGGATATCTTGAGCTGTTGTCAGATCCAAAAAGTCCGAGGTTTGTCGAAGGATTCCATTGAGATTGTGCGCAGTGCCCTGAGGGCGCCCAGCTTGGGCAATTTGGGGCACTCTCTTTGTCTTTCTTGCAGATGCCAAAGGTCTGCAAACATAAACTTAGGCAGTATCCTGGGAATGAGTTTGGAAAAAAGCAAGGGAAAAACAAACAGTGTATGAACTACCTACTGCACCATATGATTCAACAAAGTCTTTTGACCATTCCTTTAGTATGCACTTTGTCTCAATGTGCCTCCGTGAATTGTAAGTTTGTGACATGTCATGAATTGCCCACAACAACACCAACAACAACAACAACAACAACAACAACAACAGACAACAACAACAACAACACAACAACACGACACACACACACACACACACACACACACACACACACACACACACACACACACACACANGCAACAGCAACAGCAACAGCAACAGCAACAGCAACACCAACAACACCACCACCAACAACAACAACAACAGCAACAACAACAACAACAACAACAACACCAACAGCAACAGCAACAACAACAACAACCTTGCACTACGGCATGCGTGCAAAATCATCAAAACTAGTAGGGGTGAACAATGATGAACATACTATACACTTGCAAGTACCTGTAAAATTAAATGATCGACGCACGGATGTCTGACCCTTCAATCTTTGCACAGTGCGAATGTCAAGAAGGCCTCTATCCTCTATTTGATTCAGAGCTTGATACCTCCGAAGGTGATCTCAGATTCAATCAACCAACTTAATCTTCCTTTGCTCTACATCTAGAAGTAAGGACATGTACTGACAATGGCAAGGATCTACAAGCCATGCGCACAATGATCCAAGACAGCTAAGGAAAATCATGAAGATTCAAATTATGTCGCTCTCACAGCCATTCACCTGCCGATCGCGACATGGAGTGGATTAATTTTCGACTTCTAAACAGTGAGTGAGAATGTGACTCAAAAATTATGGAAACTATTAAGGTATATACAATGATATCAAGATCGCATGATGATACATAAACTGCAACGTAGACATCATCATATATACATGTGTATAATCATCAATAGTTTTGAGAATGTTGAAGAATAGGGCAGGATCATAGGGAATCATAGCCGGAGAAGGCCTGATACATGAGATGTATATGCAAGTATACAAGAACCTTCAGCCCAACGTCACAACTACACTTCATTCAAAGAACCACAAAGACCAGTTTGACCCTGTCTCGGCCTGTCCTGTATCACAGAATCTGCGTTGCTAGAAACATGGAATGGGTTTCTCAAACCATCTCCCACCATCTAGAGTTCCAAAGACATGGCAAAAGACTTGTTTTCTTGGGGTTCATCTAGTTCATCTGGGAGCATTTCCATGATCACTCATCTGCGCGTTATAGCAAAATCCGATGGTGTGCCATGTAAACATAAAAACATGCCAGTCCAAAGCGTTTTCAAACCCGGAAGCCTCAAATACCTTAGATTCCGAGTGAACAGGATCGAAATTGGCTATAAAATGCGTCCACTTCCAAGCTTTTCCCAGCAGATGTGATTCTGATATTTTGAGGGGTACGATTTCCCCAAAGGCTCAAAGGTACCTTATCGACGACGACATTCCTCGCTGCTGCTTCGCAGGTTAGGCGAGGGAAGGCGTCGGCCACGTTGCATCTGCGCCACGTTGCTCCGCTGAGCGGGTGTTCTATGGTGATAGGTATTAACTTATATATATATATATACACTGTATATATATATATATATCCCATGCAAAATTCAAAATGACCTTGAACAACTCCAAGGTTTTCTTCAGCTAAAAGGAAAAATCTGATGTTTTTGGAAACAGTTGAAAGGGATACATCCCATCAGGAGGCCTTCAGTGTGGGTTCTTCCGGGATAAGACTTGAATTCATTGTTGAATGGACAAGCATAGGATATAAATTCGGGCAAATGGTGGGGGGCTTCATATGAGGATTTATAGTCGAACAGTAGAAAAAGAACAAAAACCATCCGTTCAGGTACACTTCCTGAAAATAACATGAAACACAGGGGTTGGAAGATGAGTTTCCTTTTGGGAAGGCCTTCGGGCAAGTGCCAGGTTAGTTTTTGGGAGTGTAAGAGGCATACAGCAGACGTATTTGTTTCTTTCATCTGATCTGGTCTTGTACTGCACTGCCTTGAGAATCTAAGCATCCAACTGTAAGATTTTGGTTGCCTCAGGGCTGTGAGCAAACCTATGATTTTTTCAATGTTTGATTATTGTTGGACACCAAGGGCTTCACATCAGGAGTATGTATAATGTATGATGTGTAAAATGATGATTGCATAATTATCACTATTCACTTTACTGGACTAGGTGGTGGTTTCATGAACAATTGGAGAAGTATTGTCTAGTAAAAATGGGAATTTTCCCCAATAAGGGTGAATCTGAACAAAAGTATTTGAAACCACCGGCTTTCGAATGGAGAATCATGTTCACAATTAGCACCATGTCGGCTGCACCCTTGAAAACTAAGATGGAACCTGAAAATGCCCACTTCGTGAAGGAAAAACATCTTCCAAACCTCCATGTTTGGGTTCCATGTTAGTTTTCCAGGGTGTAGTCCATTGCAGAATCTGCACAAAACCATTGAGGCATCTAACTCCCATAACTTTCATCTGTCCAGCGGGGTTCTACCCCATGGTCGACCATCGCCTTGTCATTCATCATCTGCAAGACTTTGCTGATATCTTGTCGAACATCGCCCAAATCACTTTCAATTCTGTTCACTTTACCTGCCGAAAGGCTGGAGGCTGGGGTCTATAATTCCAGAAATAAAAACATCCTGATGAACTAATAAATCTTACATCATCTTATCTAAAGGTTTGGCTTGGTGGCTTGGGGCCACACGTAAAAACAGAAGGACATCGGTACAACCCCCCCTTAGTTCCACTGATCCAAGCCAAACCTGTGGCTGAAAAGATCTGAAAAACTATCCCAGACTACCTCACTGTATATACAACTGCATCGCTTTTTGTTACTATCCATGAAAGCAAGTCACTATCCAAACGCGCGATGTCATCTTCCTGCGCCAAGGACGTCGGGTTGATGTTGACTGAAATCTGTTGCCCTTGCTCTTGGTCCAGGTGAAGGGGGGTGGTTAGTTTGATCATGTTTGATCCATGGGACTTTTCGGCCAACAGTACATGATCGCTTCTATCAGGATGAGATGCATGTTTTTTTTTCGGAATTGTGAAAGATTCCAGAGGTCATTCAGATTCACTGTGCCATCTTGTTTCACTCTTTGTTGTTTGATGATCCTGTCATTTCTTACTTGGCATGCATCATTTTTGGATTCCTCAAACGACGCTGGTAAGGGGGGGATGACGCATTGACCCTCTTATCCTGCTCTGATCCTGCTGCACTTTTCTGGGAGTTCAATCTGCAATCTCCATTCATGGCAAATTGCAGGAAAGAAAGGCAAGTTGGCAATGCGTTGAATAAATATTTTAAAAGAATCAATGCACCTCCACTACAGACAGTAAATGATAGTAATGTATTGATTGATGTATAATTACCAACGAAAACTCCCCAGGCAACCGCAGAAAACATGATTTTGTTCAAGGATAGCTGCCAAACCCCCCAAGCCATGGGAATCTGCAACCCCCCGAACCTTTGTGAGTTCACCACCGTCGATGGTGCTAAGATCAAGGATACTCATGGGGACTTTTACATCTTAAAAAAGTCATTTTGATTGGCATTTTGGGGATGATATCACCTGATGTCATATTTCATAATTTTCATATACCTAAAGGTGTGCCAAATATGCATCAAACATTTTGATGGACCCCAAAAAAGCCCAATGTCTCGCTCCAAGAACCAGTTTACAGCTACATCCATTCCCTGCTTCAAGGTCTTCACTTCCATCCCCGCATCATGGTCTCCTTCACACCGGAATCCCCACTCACACTTCCACGTTGATCCTGTACGGTGATGAGACGTGACGGGATCTGGAAGGACTAAAAGGGACGCGAAAAACCCTGCAAAAACTGAATGATTCAATGTTTAAATCTTGGGGAAGCTGAAATGTGGACTCAATGTTCAAAAACTCAAGAAAGATTGTAGTGAATCAACCAGATACTTTGGGGTGTTTCCGGTATACCCATGGCCTTGGTAAGAGACGCTCTTCGCAAGGGATTCGCACTGGCAGGTCGGCTGGAGCTATCGTCTTTGTGCATCATGCAGTTGTTGTAGGCATCAAACCTCCGCAGTTGCAGAAGTTTGGACGTTAGACTTTAGACCATCGAATCCTTGAACCACTATCACTATCTATGACTTGTGACCGACTTCCAAATACTTCCAGCCAACCCATGGATAATTGCTGATGGCTGACACAGTTCCATAAGCCCGGACACCACCCAAAAAAAAGGCGATGCAAATGCAAAGCGGTCATTCGTCTGGTTTGAGGCCAATCAATCGTCGTTTCATTCTTTTTCACTTAACTACCTCGAAAAAAAAGGGTTGCAATGAATTGCTGGGCCGAAAGAAAAGGTTGTTGCTGTCACTTGATACGTTTACACTGCGATCGAGAAACGGTGGGATGAGACCTTTGCGACTTTGGCAGAATTCCTGAAGCCATGGAATGTGTAGGAATCCCACGGATCCCCAGTTTTTTTTGAATATGAAAAGGTTCATTCCACAAAGCAGTCAAGCCCTACATGTCAGCACATATCTTCTCAAAAAATCTGTGCAATCAAATTAATCAAATTTTCACGAAGCTGCTTTCACTATGATGACAACCATTGTCTATGATACCCTTGACGTGGTCAGTCAAGGACCTCAAATGTTCGACACTGATGCGTGATCTTATGGGCTTCATCGTCGCAAGTGAAACAACTGCAATGGACATGGCAATATTGAGCTTCCGAAATCTGTCAAATACTTGTGGATTCTCTCAATCTTTATTAAGGTGATGTCTCAAGATCCAATTTGACACACTGCATTTCGAGGCATGCTCTCTGGTAATCCAAGCAATGGAACCTTGAACATTTTGCAAATGGTCATTCTTTTTGAAAAAAGAATGATTTTCAATTTTCAGTGTTCAATTTCTTCACACAAAACACTGGTTGTTGACCTACCTTATCTTCCCCTGCCCCATGAGAACCACAGAAAGGTTGTGTAGCATCCCTTGGATCTACCCCAGTAACAGTCACCACCAGAATCGCCGCTGCTGGGTGCGGGGGTTAGATCCAAAACATCCACTTTTCCTGTCCTTGACTTCTGGAAGCAACAGAATTGCCTCGGTTCCCCATACACAATGAGTCTGTTGGAAGGTCGTTGAGTGGCAGTAGATGGTGCCTGCCATAATAATAATTATTATCATGCATGATAGTATAATGATAAAACATCCAATAGTAATAATTAATGATCATCATCATCATCATCATCATCATCATCATCATCATCATCATCATCATCATCATCATCAAGGATTGCATATATGTGTTACTTGCTTAACTTTGGGGAGTGGCCCACAAGATATTTCAGAATGCCACAAGATGATCTAAGTATTCTTGAGGGCATTTATCATTTCCAACAAAACTCCAATCAAAGTGGCAAAAGATTCCAAAAGATTCGCCTTTTCATTGAGCTGAGGTCACCACGAGAGCCTCTCGAGTGTTCTGGAGCGTGTCAGAGCATTGCTTCACCAAACCTGAATTGATCAGGTCATTGGAACAAACTCCCACAAACTCCCTGATCCGAAACCATCTTGGTTTTGTGGCGTGTCCTTCGGCTGAGGTCACGGTGCAACATGCCCAGAAGATTGGGAACTGTATTTTGCAGATGCTTCATCCACTTCGCGACTGGATCATCTGATGTAAGAACACTGCTGCTGGACAATAGTACCGGCTATCATAATCATCAAGGGCAAGATGCCTGTCAAGTGCCTGTCAAACAAGATATAATACGATATATAATATAATAATATATATATATAATATATCCATTTCATGGTTTCTTACTTGAACTGCTGCCACTCCAGCTATTGCCCTGACAACCACAGGAGTCTTTTCCATTGAGTGGAGTTTTGTCCTCCTCACCCTGTAGATCCGTTTATAGCTGTTTCTAAAGTCAAGGAACGTCCCAGTTCCAAAATCCCAGTGCTGCGAGTTGTGGCTTTCAAGATGCCATCGCAGAACTCGTCAACACCTCAGATTTGAGGGGAATTGAGCAACTGACCATTCTAAAGCTAGTGATTGGAATGGACTTTTCCCACCCTGTTTTACAAGGAAAAGGGTTTTGAAGGATCTACAAGCATCGCACGAACTTTGTGGACTCGTCTGCAGGCGCAGGAAAAGCAAGACATGGTATCATTTACAAGGCTTCAAGGAGCCACTGGTGGAAAGGACAAAATAAAGGACTGGAAAACACGCTTGCCCCCACTCAAGGAACAAAGCGGAAGCCCACTTATGGAAGTTCCAAAAGTCATCTTTCGAAGCAAGTAAAGGAAGATTATAATAACATAATGTTCATATATGTTCATATACTACACTAGATATTACAATGCCATGCTGAATGTCAAGCTGTGAAGGCCAAGATACCAATGGTTCCTCCACCATCATAGTCCAAGATGTCAAACAGTTCCCTGAGTGCGTTGCGGCTGTCCAAAAACGTCCCAGATTTTATTCATGAAAAGAGGGGAGTGCTGCAAGGATGTTCTGAATGTGTTTCAGGTCCAGGCAGCATTCAGAACAAGAACTGGAAGTTGCGGTTATCACTTCATATTTGTACACAAAATCCAACAATCAACGAAACGCCAAAGGGGTAGTCTCTGAATGCCGTACGTGTTTGCAGTATACATATCAGGGGTGCATCTATACAATTTACATACATCCATCTGACTTACAACCCACGCCAACAAGATGTTGGTTGAAGACTGCCCACTTTCACCTGCCTCAGGTCATCCGTAGCCACAATCTCCTGGCAAACGTTGTTTTTTTTGGAAGCGTTTCAAAAGCCTGAAGCCATACAAACTTCCAGATTTATCACTCCCAATTTGCCGCTAAATCCTCCCCTTCCGCCTTGAGCTGGTTCCGGGTCTCTTCTGGAGCATTGTTGATTTCTTCCAACGTCAGCTCCCCAGAACCGTCCTGGAAGCTGCAGTACCCAAGTTTAGGAGGTTGTTTGGAAAGGTGTGCTAAGAGGATGTGGAGTATTTTCCTGAAACACTTTCCGTGGACTTGTAGCCAATCTCACTCTCCCACATCCTTAAAAATGATGAATCATATGTGAATTATGAAAGAAAATCCATGAACTGCCTGAAAATTCAAGTTTCCGCTAAGTATGCCAAATGTTCCTCGCAGCCCCGAAGGTGTGCCCTTGGTTTGGAGCGCCGAAACCTGCCTCGTCCAGGGTCAGGAACATGTCCTTCAAGTGGTCAATCCTTGGGTACACAAAAAGTTGAAAGATCTAAAGTTAAAGATAGATATCTGTATTTATTATAAATACTATGTATATCATATAATCAATGGAATATCAGGTTTGGGAAAAATCTGTGGTGAATTATTTCATACTTCCCGAGGCTGAAGTGTTTGCTAATCAATTTGGATAATTCCAATACCACATGACCGTTGACTAACATCACATCATCTGATTCACTCAGCTAGCTGATTTAACACAAACATGGGGTCCACATGCAATGCTTGACTCGCTGACAATTCACTTAGCAGATCTTAGCAGTTCTAGTTGCTGCGAAACCAAAAGGGTAGTTCTCTATGAGACATGTCTATAAGAAAAAGTGGAATGAAGGTGCCCTTTTCCAACAGCTACTTGCCCCAAATGAGAGCTTCCGTTTACTCCCATACCACCTGAACAAAGAAATCACCTATGAACCTTGGCAGAGCTTTTTCTACGAAGGGCCTAAACCTATCATAGAATCCAGGATGTTTGCAGTTTGGGTAAACTGCAATTTGTCAACAAAGTTTCGCAGCTAATGTCACTGGGACTATTGCATGATTTGTGTGCGTGGACAAAATGTCACATATGTTAATGAATCACCACGTTCACTCGCTTTTTTGGCAAGTCTTGCAACTAAGAAAACATACCAAGGGGTGCCACAAATGGATGACGAGCAATAACTGCACTTTAAGGACCACCAATGGGCTTTTGACCCGACTTTGAGACCGTTTGACAACACCACTTCCAGGTCTTCCAGAGTCATTGCTGTTTTTCTTTTCCCTTATGGTTTTGCTTATTTCATACGTTTATGAGGGGGGTTGTTGTTGCGGTTCTTTTTCATATTCATTATAGTTTTGCAATGGATGGGACAGAGGTTCAATAGAGGAACACTTTGGTGAATCAAAGGTCGCAGGGTGTGGCATCCAACTGCCCTCGTTTCGCTGCATCCAAAGTTCTGTTTGGCTCGACGTGCCGATTCCCAAGCTTTCAAAGCCTCTTTGTCTTGTGTTGCTTGATCCAAGGATGAGTTCACCATGACAGCCGTGACCTCAGTTGTTTTAAAAAACGTTAACATTTAAAAAAGGGAGGAGGGTTCAATCTTGATGGGGGAGACTTCAGGGTAACTTTCTGGCCCCCTCTTGGGTCGTTCTTGGCAAGAAAAACATCTTTCCCTAGATCCCTAGATCCAATCAACGATGTTTATATCTTTGTGAGATGAATGGAAATTTTTTGGTTCAATGATGAGCGATTTCTCCCCTTTTAGCATCCGGAAATACTGAAATACACCACCCACAACCCCAAACTCACTCCTCCAATATCCATGGTTCTGTTTGCAGCCAAGAAACCAAATTCATCAGGGCAATGGAGAGCAACAACAACACGGACATGAAGTAAACTAGCCTTTCCAGCAAAGCAACTTCGCTGCTTGGAAGCATGGATCAGGCGTGGATCAAACAATTTGTCACAGGTCGATTCCAAAAACAAAGTCCAATCCACCTTTCTTTCCGTGTACCAAACCATCATCACTGTCCCAACTATGTGCCCCAATGGATTTGTTTCATACAAGCCAAAAAAAAACTGTACATCCATCCTAAATCGTAGCAAGTCCTTTCAACCAAGCCGAGCGTCATGAAGAACTTGTGCTTGATGATGGGCTTGTATATAGCACCTATGCTATCCAAACCTGACACGGTCAAGCCAGTAAACCCAACAGGTGGCAGGTGGCACAGGAATTCCAACATGACACGGGGGCTTGCTCCGTTACTTCAGCACTTGAGCAAGCTTATGGAGAGAGGTCAGCTGCAAGTCGTTGCCAAGTTAAATTGGCACGGTATTGGTCAGGGTATGCTATGCTCTCAACATCATTCCATCTAGTGACGTGTTTCAACCGGCGCCAAAGAGCTCTCCCAGGAGCTGCATACAAAATCATCCGGAGAATAACCAAACTTCGGACATTTCACACCAGTGATCGATCATTCATTCGGCAAAATGCCGAAATGCGACCAAGACACTAAAAATCTGAAGAAGAGTTAAGGACGCGTCAATGAAATCTGAGAAGTTGTCACCTGGTGAGTCGACGAAGCTGGCTACAATTTCTCTAGGGACTTTTCGATGGACACGCCAGATACCTTTCGTTTGTCTAAGATAGCAAATTGGAAAGCCCCAAGTGGTGGTGGTAAAATGTCATCAAAATGATGGATTGTTCATTACCATGTCGGGTCCTTTGTGGCACGCCTGCCAGGGCTCTTGTTGAATCAACTCGATCCAAGGTTCGATAATGCCAAAACCACCGAAAAGGCCCACCGAAAAGTGTGGGTTGAAAGGTTAAAACATAGAGGCTTTCTAGTGTTTGATGACATCTTCACTAGCCCAAAAAGGTAGGTCCTAACTGTCCCCAAGCAAAGAAAAAAGGCAACCAAGGAAAGCAAGATGCTACTCCATGCTGTCCTATTCTGCACTGGAAGGATCGTTCCAAAAGGAACATGTATCTCCAAGAATGTCCGAATCAATTTTCCCATTGATTTGACTTGTTTTTATGGGAACATTGGCCCATCATCCCAGGCTCCCTTTGACTCGCCAAGGTGCTGGCGGCTTTGTTGTAAGGATGATCCAGTTGTAAAGTCTCATCTGGTTGGATCAGTTCCTATAGAAAACAGCAGGAACCAAGGAACCGAAAGCGAACGAAAGGAACTCCGAGGCTGAAAGGAATCGATACTTTCAACTTTCAACTTCAACCATCTTCGGGAGGATTGACAATGACACATGGAAATGAACATTGATGTTTCATGATGGTTCTTGGGATGGGCTAGAAGGCATGGACAAAAACATGTTTCATGCACTGAACATGTCCTTCTTTAAGTGTGTGTGAGTGTGTGTGCAAACACTAGATGCCGTGATGAAATAAGCACATGTCATGAAACGAATTGAAATGATATCAATTGCACTGTGGTTTCGGGTTGGTTCTAAATCCTAAATCCTACGAGTAGTGTTCCAAACAATCAACTCATTATC
This sequence comes from Breviolum minutum Mf 1.05b.01, assembly GCA_000507305.1. NCBI lineage: Eukaryota > Dinophyceae > Suessiales > Symbiodiniaceae > Breviolum > Breviolum minutum. Next base: position 12,712 of record DF241657.1, on the reverse strand, counting down.
AACTTGAATCATTGAATCAGATGCCGGAACATATTCACACAGATTGCACCAAGAGTTAATTCAACGACTTGCCGTTTCTCATGCAACCACTCCAATCAACTGCCCGTGTATTCTATTCATCCTTTTGCCGAGGTTTACTCTTCGACCAATGGGTCGATGCGAAAAAAACATGGAAAAAACACACAAAAACATGCCAAAACGCAAGGCCAAGGTTCCATGCCAACAATGGCACCAACATACATCAAAATGAAAATCAACAAGAACGTCCACAACAAAGTGCCCAAACCTCGGGGAAATAAAACACACAAAATCACAGTCAGCGGCGAAGTTGATTGCAACTTGTGTTTTTGTGGTGAGTCTTGGTTTGGGTTTGAAAGCAGAAAGAGATGTGAAAGCGTATGTTGCCCCTGATCTTCAACCCGGTTCCAATTATAGCATCAAATTATGTAAGATCATTTCCAAAAATAGGGCTACAGTAAAGTTATTGAAAGTAATAAGTACTGCAAACTCTTGAGTTCCTTGTAGTGGACGATGGAAAGACCACCAATGGTCTGAAATCTCGTCTCGCGCGGGTGACACTTGATTGTAGTTTGTTGGTTGTCAATTGATGTCAAAGTATAAACTGATGTCAAAGGACTTCTGACCAAACAATGCCATCTATGCATGAATCTTCATCAGCACAATCCAAGAAGAACCAACATCATTCACTTTAGATCCATTTTGGATATCACCTGCCATTGTCATGAGTTTTTGTTGCTAGGTACCCACTTTCCGTTGGCCAAACGAGGGATCCTTGACTTACCCACTGTACCAGGGGCGGTACATTCCAACACTCAATCAACATCTTCCCCAGTTTCCTATGAACCAAACAAATCCAAAAAAACATGTTCCCTTGTAAAATTCATCCCACCCAAAACTCACGAAAGTCGCAAAAAGTGCCAACACATTGGTTTTATCGAGGGCCTTCAAAAAGCTGAGACCAAAAAAAAGGCGACGAAACTTTGGCTCCCAGAAGCTGTGAAAAAGTCCCTGGACCAGCTGCCACAAGGTCTTAAACTGCACCTGGGAAAAAATACAGTATCCATGCAGTTCCAGTTCGCACCAACGATAATCCGGGATCTGAAAAGAATACTGAAGCAAAGGTGTCACAAATTTCATTTCAATAGCATGAAAAGTCAAAAAGCCAATATTTGACCCACTCAACCTGTTGATGATGCAAAAAAATGTGCAATTTCGGATGGAAACTGCTGTAATTGGCTGATCTCCCCAAAAAAAGGACAGTGACAGTGATATTGCTTTTCTGTGTTCAATTCACGGGTTGCTCAACTTTCATTCGGCACAAGAAATTGTTGGGCAGCGGCCAAGGGACCATGAGGCGGACCGCTCGTGCGAGGCGAGCCAGACGCAACATGCGAACTAACATCAAAATCTTCACCTAGCCAAACCACGGAAACGGTGGAACAAAAACACAAAGGACGTTTAAAAAATATATATGGGGTCTTTTGGTATTAAAATTTGGAATTAACATGTATGTTTAAGATTGTCGAGATTGTGAATTTATGTAATAATTCTGGCTATAACTCTTTGCCCACTCACCAAAACGTTGTCTTCAAGAAAATGAGATCAGTAGGAGTGTGTCAGCTTCCAGCTGGTTTTGGGTGTCGGCCACTTAAGATCTCGGTCGGTGGTAAAAATCGCCCGAAGTTCTAGCTGATGCATCAAAAGAAATAATTCTAAAATGGGAAAATTCCAAGAAACTGGGTCAAATCCCATTCCAAAATTCAATCACTGTTTACTTGGTGGCTATTGTAAAGTTGGTGGGTTACTCGTCTAGAAACCCATATGGAAGGGTTCTTACTCGGGGATCTGCCTAAAACAGACCTGACCTGCGAAGTATCTGCATGGTTACTTGGCAAATATCCCAATCTTTGGCAAATCATCTATTTGGCTCACAAAAGTCCTTCAATATCATTTCAATCCATCAACCAGAGTCCCTCCAAAACGCCCACAAGATGCAGCTGAGTAGCACTCTCCTGCGATACAGCTTTCACAAAGAGGTCCTGAGGCAATATGAGCGGCCACATCAAACGTAATCGTCTGTTGTGCTCCTTCTAATGATCATTGATAATCATATATCATGTATGATCCTTATACATCCTTATAGTGATTTATGGCAATAACATGTGTGATATTTTCACTTAGAGGAATGGTACCCCTCACAGGGCTTCGTTGTAATTCCTATTCGGTCTTCGCTTTTTACTGCTCCTAGAGGAGGGAGTACATCAAACATGACCTGTTAAACCATTCAAATCGACAGTGGACAATACGACGAAAAACCCGAGTTTTAGCTGGCTTGGCTCCCTTCAAATGTCCGAATGTCAGAATCCCAAACTACTTGAACTAGGGTTTTCAGTCACCTGACCTTGGTATAGTTTGCCCATAGTGTACAATCATCACTGAGAAAATTGGTGAAATGAGATGGGTTCTCACTAGCAACATGTTGGATGAAGGATGACAGCACAAGGTCTATCAGATTTGCTTGATTGAATACAGTATGTCCATCACGGTGTAGTGATCTGGAATGACATGATCAAGACTTGTGCAAAAAAAACATCCAAATCTTTTGCCATCAAGAGGTGTCCTCTTTGGGTTGTGGGATGTTTGTGACCTGTAAAAACCCTCTGCGAAATCAGCTTACTTTGAAAAGCGGTTGGGTAATGAGCTGCATATCATATTAATATCTGTGAACCCAACAAGGTGCCCCCCCCCAAACGCCCATCACCATGGATTGACCCGGTCAGTGAATATGTGTGAATCTTCCACCCCCAATCCATCCACGATTTTTGTCCATCAAAATCATCAAGACCGAAGCCGTATGAAACTGTTTTGGTCAACGCATGGCCATCGTGTACCCAATGAGACTAGACTCCACTGTTGCAGTAAGCACTAGGAAGAAGTCGAACTTCACCTTACCAAGTTTGCTTTTGTTGGAACATCGGAACATCTTCGGTTGAAATTAGACAATGGACTATATTCACCAGGTTTAAGTGATGTCCAACTAGGGACTGAAAAAATGCATCACCTCGATGAAGCCTTCAGCAACAAGAATTCCGGCACAAGAAAACACATTGCAGAAGCGATTGCCGTAGGACATTGAATGGTTTACATGAGATGACTCGAACAAAAACATAGTAAGATTCAGAAAATTCATGCATGGCAAGAAAAGGTCTGTTTCTCCTCGAGACATGGGAGAAGTGAGGAACCTGTAGGAAGCTTCGACTACTCAAATGTAAATGGCACATATTATGGGCAAACTATGGTCAGCTACAATAAGCTTTCTCTTTGAAGTTGCCACCTTTGAGGTCTTTGTTGTATAGTTTCCACAGGTCAATCTCACAATAGATGGGACATGATGGAGCAGCAATCTATAGTTCACCCCTGAACCCTGAGTGCCCCCTTCACCTTCCCCGTGCCGGGGGCGGGTCGTAGTCGGTAGTAGTATTAAAAACTATAGTAGTAGGAGTAATACTACTTACTAGCAATGTGCGTGTGGCATACCATGCGGGAGAGGGGGACCAGGAACGCAAAGCGCGCCAACTATATATATATATATATACCTAACATACCATTCACAACTGCACCAAAACGTGCGAATGTCGGCACAAAGGCCATTTTGAGATCCAGACTCTGAAATTGTCTATAGTACTTGCAACCCCAATAAACCTAATTACGCGTACAATTTCACATTGTCTGCAAACAGTCAATGAGACAAATGCCAACAAAAGTCAAACAATTGCTTGCTCCTGTTCATACCCTGTTCTAATTATCTGCTTGCATTTAACGCCTCCGAGTATCTTATTTTGGCAAATCCCCGATCTGCAGCAGATCCCTACCCAAGAAAAAGAAACACCACATGGATGTGTCTCTTCTCCTAACCTGGAGAAATAAATCGGGTGAGTCATGAACCCGTCCGACTTTGCCAAGGTGCCCAATGGCTCTTGAAGACCCAGAGTCCATAAACACAAACACGTGCCAACAACTCAATGACCTCGTATGGACTGGCTTCAGGGTGTTTTGAGGTTCTGTGTACAAAGGAACTTCAAACGAGTCCAAACTGAGCAAATTGAATTTTCATCATTTTTTCAAGCAGATTTGGTGCTTAGGACACTGCGATCCCACTAACAGATTCACTGAAAGCCAATGCGAATCCACCCAGTTTCCTTTCTATGATGTGATCAACTGCAATTCAAAGGTACATAAACTCCATAGAAACCATAGTCCAACCATGAAATCCACTCAGGAGGTGATTCACCTTGGCGCCAGTGCAGGTCAGTTGTTAATGAGCAACAAAATATCGGAATCCCATTCCACTGATTTGGTTTAAAGACCCTATTGTAGAGAGTATATATTCCGTAATCCCTTGTAATTAAAGTTAATTCAAAGTTATATACAGTACAAGTATAACAGTATAAAGGAAAAGCTCGTTTGTAGTGGCTGTTCAATGCACCATTCTTGTCCTGGAAGAAAACGAAAGAAAAGGAGACATCTGACACTACTTGAGTTTGCGATCTGCTATTCTCCGATAGCTAAATAGAACGAGTGGGCAAGTGGGCATCTCCAACAAGCATTAAGTCTTCTTTGCAAGCTTTGATTCATTTTCCACTGGACCATGATCATGATAAGGCTAAACTTATGTTGATCTCCAATTGCAATGTAATCTGAATATATTTGAAGCTGAAAAATCATGGGCAAACTCTTCAGCCGAGGTGCATTGTGCGTTCAGATCTATTTGGTGTGCCTCGGTTTGGCGGATTGAGAGTGACAAACCTTCAACTTTTTGGCGGAATCTGATGCTGAAAAAACTGGTCTTTACAAGCTGGAAAACATGTTTCATACAAGGAATTCCTGCATCAGTTGGTGGTTTCTTCATGGTTTTCCACACTTGTTGGGCCCCATGTCACTTTGGTCGGTAAATCAACTCTTTTCAGTCAAACGGATGGCCAAAAAATGACCGGGCCCATGTACCGGACCCATTGCATGGGTCTATATATACGAAACCAATACTAGTTTGGTTATTTAGTTATTAACAAGCGAAAAACATGGTCCAAAACTGGAACCTCAACTTTTGTACAGGCTTGAAAATTCATGAACAAAAAAGTGATGGACATGTGGAAAAAACACATAAACAAATGATAAATGCGTTCGGATTTTTGGATTTTCATCGCAACCACCACAACTACCCTGCCGCTGTTTAAACCCAGCGTCGCAGTCACACTCTTCAGTGCAACCCAATGGAACAGAGGATTTCACCTGTGTCTCCCAACCTCCAGGGTAACGGTGCTGCGAATGCTGGTGTCTTAGGATGTGGTGAGTTTCACATATCAACTGAGTGATGGCGCCTGACCTCGCTCTAATTCACAGAAACAAATGGAACGAAAATCTCTAAAATGAAAACCATCAAAAGAAACACCTATGCACCATGAATCCTGCCTGCATGTGGAAATGCTCCTAATCCATTACTGGCAAGTGGAGGTCCATACACCATTCATAATTCTGGTCAAACAAAAAATATGACTCGAATGAAGGATATGCCAATGCCACCTATACAAATTACCTGAATGCATGATTGGCTTGTCCTGATTTCAACGTCACCAGCCAACAGCCAACCCAGCCGTTTTTGTCCCTTTTTTTCCAAGGTGCCGATGGTGATGGCGTTGCTGATAATAACCAAACCAATCCCAGTGTCGAAACCCCACCTGACAAAACTTCCAGCGGGACGGATGTGTATTTGCTAACGAAAATTGCCCTTGACTTGGTTGGAACAATTAAAAATTGAGCATGAAAGAATTGGACATATATGATGTGTGTATACGGATACAATATATGCATGCCTGTACATTCCTACAATCCTACTTAGAGAGAGACCCTTACTGATTGTGCGTTAGAGTCAATGATATGGTTGATAGTTCATCATAAGGGCCACTTAGGATGATTTGGAGCTTACACAAGCGGAGTCTATGTCATGCTGTACACCCAGTGCTCGACACGATTTTGAGCTCTATAGAATACGAGTACCTTCCCTAAAAGCACTGCTCGAGTACCAGCTGTTTGCAACCCAAAAGGAATCACGTGCAGCTGCATAGCAGCCACGCTTCTCATCAAGACCCCCAAGTTTCTTCATATTCTTGGCATCTTTCAGGTCGACTTTTAGATCTATAAATACGTGGACCTTTCTCCAAAAGAGATGGCAGGTGAAGTCTGAAACATGCCATCTTCAATTGATTTATAGTAAAACCATCTAGTAAAACCACAACTTTCACAAAGGTATTTATGTCCCCACGGTACCAGGGTGAAAGAAAGAACTAGCCACTGGGAAATATTGCTATATGGCTATATGTGAGTAAAACCCCCCAAGGCTACGCAAAACGAAGCAAAGGAGGCCTTTGCAACAGGTGGTATACCAGAACCAAACAAAGATGTACTAACCAATCCTCTCGTCATGCGAGTCAAGGTGCCAGGAAATGAAGTAATGCAGCTTCAATCGCGTTCCTTTGAATTGACTAGGATCCTTGGTTTTTCAGACGTAAAATGAAACCCAAAAGAGTTCCAATGGTCCCCTAGCTGGTGGTTTGTCGCAACCACCCCGTGAAATATAAAACAGGTGAATTCTTCAAAAGGTGATGCAAAGTCATGACTTCGAAGCGAGGACGGCATAGAAGTCGTAAAATTAACCTTGGGAAAATGAAAGTTGCTGCCCCCTTTTTTGGGGGGAAGGCCTCTATTATCCTATAGCTATACAAATCTCTTCATGGAGTTGCTCTTAAAAATCAAGCTGAATTCAGATCGTCTTTCACCCCAAGAAAATATTCAGAGCGTATATCCAGAATGCACATGAACACACTGTGATGCTTTCAGGTTCAACCGCTGCTTCAACCATGGTCTTCCCCAAGTTTCAGGTTTTAAAGAAAAGCCTGCACCATTCCGTGAAGGAAACTGCCAACCATCAACCCTTCTGAGAAAATGGGAGCTCCTCCCAAATCAGTTGACCCAGTGACCAGGTTGTTCTTTTTTCTCCAAGTTTCTGTCCTCAAAGCTTTGTAAATTTCGGTGGCCTTACCACCTTTGTCTTGCCTGAGGAGTTTTCTGCAAGTTGTTTCGTGTCTTCAGATCGACCTTTCTTGGGTCTGATTAGCTGGACAAGTTCGTCTGAAAGCATCGGAAGTCTGAGATCCAAGAAGATGGCCATCCCAAGTCGCCAAAGTTGCCAGGAGTGTTTGAACAATGTTTAGGGGACATCCCAGTGGATTGCAGAGTTTCATAAAGTATCAATTCATGTTGACCGTAGGGTCTCTTTTTGGACGTAGAACTTACACACAATTCGTGTGAATGGGAACGAAGACTTGTTGTGTGCTTGAAGCACCCTGGGAAGTACAGGGTGAGCGCAAGTCTGTCGGAAAATAGACTGAATCTGACCTAACAAGTCTACCTTGCTTGTATCACTCACACCATGCTTGACGGCCTTGAGAAGATTTGCGCCCAAAGTTCAGTTCCACTGTTTGTTTCCATTGATTGGGCAATTAGAGGCAAATAGTATTCCGGACAAGGATCCCGATCCACTGATCAATCGGCAGAAATATGTCACCCCGTTTCTCCGTTTCAGCTCAGCTACATCTTCACTTTGATATCGTACCTCACAAAACATTCCGCAGTGGCCACTGGTGACAAACCCTTTTGGGGATGGGTATCTTGGTATGTTGAGCCTGGGGACTTCAATTCCTTAACCCATCCGAATTTTGGAGTCGCGAGTCCAGGATGGCTTACTTGGGATGTACAGTTGGTGAAGATCCAACCCCATTTTCCACCATTTGTAGCTATGATTTATGTTGTGACAAATCTTTTTAAGCATCATGAATCTTCAATTTGTGAATGACAGGAACACTAAGGAACATATCCCTCACGTTTGTCTTGGTCACATGGTGTCTGCGGCTTAAGCAGTGTATTGACATGCCGCATGCGCTGCTAGGCTTGCAAAGCGACTAGTGACTAGCTGGATGCACGATTTGTGTGAGGTTTTTGCTGGGACAGTACAATGGCCTACAAATGGTTATCTTCTCAGAAACAAAACCTAATTTGCCAAACACTTCGGAAAGCCCACAAAACAGCTGAGGCATCCTTTTAAGGATTCTTCACCCCAAACATCTTTCAAACAGCATCTTCCACTTTGGGTGCTGTCCTGGCACGCCTTATCGAATCATCTGTTGTACGTAGGCATGTGTAGCCGAATCCTATATATAACATATATTTCAAGTACTGTACCTATCGTATCTATATAATTCTTCAAAATCTCTTCAAATTCCAAGTGGCTCTTCAATCTTTTTCCGTTCCATTTCGTCTTGCTTTCGCTTCTCTTTCCTTAGGAACCCAATCTGTTTCGTTCAACTCCAGTCTGTCATGGGTCAGGACAGTTCCTTGTTTCCTGGAAACTGGGGGCTGAAACACCATTCAACCGAACGACCTTGAGATGTAACTCTAATGAAACAAGAAGCCTTCCAACAAAAACATGTTCAGTAGAACAACAAAAACTAAAAACTATTGCATGATATGCATGCATTGATATGTCATACACACAATTCCACAGTCTTTTGTTTTCTCAACATGTCAAGTTTGCCTGGATTTTGGCGTAGCTTCCCACCCAGCAGATCTCAAATGGCTTGGGATGCTCACCCCCAGCCACAGTGGCAAGTGAAGGTTTATGGGGATCCCCCATGTACCAAACATATGACAATCCTGCCTTGCTTTTTTTTGATTCATTTGAACTACATGAATTATGAACAGGATTCTCCTGCTGAACTTTTCCAGGGTTCGGTCGAGTATAGATATTGCATCTGTTCATATCTTTTCCATTCTTTTCTTCAAATGCTCTATAGATTAGGCAAGTCTCCAAAAATCTTTTTTTGCTGAGATGTACCAAAGTCAATGAAGAGGATATACTTCCACTTGTGAGAATCATCCATGATTTGGGGTATCCTGATGTTAAGGTATGTTAAGGAACCTGCAAGAACTTGACTCCACCCATGCCAAGCAGCAGAATCTCTTCGGTGACTTCTTAGATCAGGGGTCGGTCGGTAACAACGCAGCGACACAAAGGCAAAACCCGGGGTGATGCATACAACCATACAGTATATGTATATAAATACAAAAAACACATATTTCTCTTGACTAATTTCTCGCTCATCTGCAATGCTAGGGCATCCTTGCAGCTAATTCTCGATCCTAAATTGCCAAAGGGGGGGTGTTCGGTGGTTTGGTTTCAATTAAGATTTACTAGTGTCCAGAAAAAACAAATGAAACTTTTGATCAACCACTTGCTTGCGCTCAATCCTCAACCACTTGCTAACCTTTGCAGTTATTTAGTAAAACTGTATCTGGTGCCAACTGGTCAACCAGTTGCTTCTTTGCTCATGACAACAGGTACCACCCAGATACAAAATAAACTGTTCACCAAAACTCTGCAGCTCAAAGGAACCCAGACTTTCATGGGAAATCCACATTGCAAATGATGTCCGTTTACGGAGCATCTTGCTCAATACTACAGTCAGACATAAGTGAAATAACATGATTCTAACGTCTTGGAGAGAGACGAATGTATGTCACAAGGCAACAACATGCAGCAATACATTGACATAAATACTTGCATTCACCAACCTTGTGAGATGTGTTTAGTATCTCACTCAGTGGATTTGTGTCTATACTTCATTTCTCTTGCTTACTTATCATCATTGGTTTCGAATTATGCTTTAGTTTATTGTTTAATTGTTGAATACCATCCGCTCAACCACACAATGCTTGCATGCCACGTGATCATGTTGCATCGCAGTGGATTGCAGCACTTACATTACCGATCTTTGGGGATTTTGCAGTGCGACACAGCGCTGTGCAAATTCCAACGCTCAAAGCAAAGATGCAGCTATGCCAGTTTTACTACAGCCATGGTGCTATAGTACTCATTGCATTATCTAGATCCGAGAAGCACCACAGGAGACACAGTGTATTCCAGTCAATACACCTAGCAGCTAGCATAGCACTAGATCTGGGAAATACGCCTTAAGACTGGCCAATCATCCATTGCCATCTGAAAGAAAATGTCTAGGCAAAGCATAGTTTCCCCTTCTCTGAAGTCAGAATTTCATACTTCGAACCACAAATGATCAGCTTTCCTCTTCGTGCCATGAAGTAACCTTCACCACTAGAAACGTCTTACCAGCTCGACCTGAAATTGCCAACAAATCCAACCTCACCCATTTCTAAAGCAAAGACACCTTGACCGTCATCTACAGCACCAGGTAGTGTCACACTGTCAGTCCCTGATTCTTCTGGACCTCCAGGGCTACTTGGTCGACTATTCGGTTTCGTAAGGCCCAACTGTGCACCAATGGCACCCAGCTGAGCACTCATCCGTCTTCCGGTACCTCAGCGTTTTTGGAGGAGGGAATTTGGGTCAAAGAAAATGCGAGTGATGGGACCGCCAAACTCATCATACTTTTTCAGTATGGGGAAGGGTTCATTTTAGTCCATTTTACACCATGTTGGGTGCATTTGTTGTGGTAACATGTGTTAACATGTTGACATATGTTGACCCTGTTCAATTCTGGGTCGTTGATGGTGATTGTGTTGTAAAAGAGGCATGTTTAATCTTCTTCCATGCAACAGCCGTGCTCTTTGAACAAGGACATGATCCTTTTCAGGCTGCCAAGTGAGGGTACCATTTTAGGACGACGAATGGCTGGGACCATGATGTTCCAAATTTCAATGATCCATGTCTTGGGGGAAAACAAAAAACTTGAGGCATATACACCTCCATTTGGCCAAATGCGAGGGTTCCAGCTTCGAATATACCCTCAAACCCCATCCTCCCCCCAAAAAACACACACCAACCCATCGAGATACTCGACATGGCAATTCACCGCAGTTTTTGGACCGGTCTCCCGAAGTGCTAATTGGGCCTTTCTGGCCGCCTTTTTTTCAGTCGATGAGGACCTGTGAATGAAATTGAAAATCATCAATTGCCAGTAAAACATGTTGGGTGAGATATTTGATGAGATGTTTTTCAGACATCTGATGATCAACACGAATCTGCTGTGTGAAGGTGTGAAGTTGAGGATATGTTCTTCCCTTTTCCGGGTGAAACTCAAACTGGCAATGACCACATCTAAACGTCGCCAACTAGGCCACAGGGCCGCAAGGGCCCTGATTTGAACCGAAGTGATCTGCGCCGATTGAAGCAGGTCGTTTGAACATGTCCCAATTCACATGTCTTGATGATCAAAAGAGCCATACTTTCTGAAGACTGTAAATTCACTGTAAATACTTATATATATATATATATACACACTATATTTGACATATCCAGATCTACCAAAATAATCATTATATATATATAATTCTCCTATAGAAAATAAATCGATTGTATCTAAGCCCTGAAACTTCTTTCCTTCAAAAATATGAAAAATCATGTTCCTTCTACCCTTCCCTGAAACTCACAGTTCGCCCGTGAAAATCTGCCGGGCCCCAAAAGGAAACAAGAAATAGTCTTCCAACCATCCATTTTCAGGTGCGAACTGATATCTATAGGGAGTGCACTTCTTTCTCCACACTTGTTTCGTCAGACGTGAAAGCCAAGGTCGTGCCACATGTTCAAGGGCAAAACATACGGCCAGGAGCTGACGTTTGCCCGCGGCTGCAACGCCACTAGTTTCGGAATGTGGCAAATGTAGTGTAAATATCGGTATTTCAGTGTCCTTACCGGTATATGTACCGCAGTAGCGGCCGACCCGTTTTTTGGGATTTCTGAGACCGTTTCGTGTGTTTTACAATACAAAACTGTCGCCGCAAATCTCAAGACCTTGTGTTCTCATGGTCCGTGTGAATAACGCTATTTTAGGGACCTTACATGCTTACTAAACCCTAAAACCAAAACCCTAGAACTAAACCCTAAAACCAAAACCTTAAAACTAAACCCTAAAAACCCTAAAAGTAAACCAATAGTTGGTTGGTAAGAAACCCAATGGTTGGTGGATGGGCGAACCCTAGCGCCTGGCGGAAAACATACACCTTCCAGATCCTTCCAGCAAACTAGCCGGAAATCCCCCGTGTCCGATAGGAAATGCATTTGCACAAATGGATAGAAATGGTTAATTTTCCAGCCGGCTTTGTTGGATGACATGAGGGTACAGTAGGCTGTAGTGGAACAATGTGGAACACTTCCATCAAGCAGGTCCCTGAAGAAGCAGAACTTGCAGCACACTGCCACTTTATCTTTAAATGCGATTTGGGAACGATCATTTCTACTAACTTCGAGCATACTCATGTACACAGTATATAATATATATATAATATAGCTCTGACCTTCATATTAATACAAAATTCTCATCTTCATAGGTGTCCCTGTTTTTGCATCGGCCTGACATCGAAGCAGTAGCAAGTCTCCAGGTTCCCATCCATCTGCAGGAATCTCTACCTGCACAAGGCTGGTGATCTCCAATGATCATCCAACTTTCCCTCCATTTCTGCGCCTTTACCTACATTACCAGACCTTCAACTTCCTGAAATATTGAGCTACAAAGGGAGATATCCTTATAACATTTTTTGGGGGGCGATGCACGTCTGAGCAAAACTTCAAGATTTATGGGTGAAGAGTTGTGAACAATACAAT
>DF241656.1:34670-72440 GCA_000507305.1 Breviolum minutum Mf 1.05b.01 | reverse complement strand
GGGGGGGTTTTGTTTGCTGTTGTTTGGTTCTTTTTGATCCCTGACCAATCTGTGCGATCGAGTTATCAACCGATGACTAGTTTAGCATAATTTCATGACTGCCACAGTTGTTACGACGAGCGCAGCAATGTCCAAAAAAAAAATGTAAACGCTTCCGGGAGTCTGCATTGTGTTTGGGTTTGGTTCAATTTTTCTTTGTTTCTTGTGTTGGTTTTGTTGGTTTTATTTACTCCAACAAATTACAAGCAACATCCATTGTCTTTTGCAGCTGACTGAAGGGCGACCGCCCGGACAATGGAGACATTGAGCCAAGCAGCGGCCAGCCAAAAAAAATCGTTTTTACTCCCTGCCAGGAGTTCTGCGTTCTTAGGTATTTCATTCTCTGTGATTTTACTGCATTCGTGGCATGTCAGCTAGGAGTCTGCAAGGAGTCCTGTAGTTTGACACTAGGCACTTCTTTGAAAACAAAGCTGGGCGGTTCCAGCTAAGGAATCCGGTTCGGGGAACCGGTACCCAAGCTGCATGGTTCCATTCGATGGGTTCCGTCTGGGTCTGAAGGTGGTTTGAGGTTTCGATGGGTTCCGGCGTCTAGATTTCGATGGGGTTCTGACAGGTTCCGGCCCGGGTTCTGAAGGTGGAGGTTTCGATGGGTTCCGACAGGTTCCGGGGTTCTGAAAGGGTTCTATGTTTCGATGGATTCTGACAGGTTCTGGTTCGGAAAGTGGCTGCGGTTTCGAAGGTTTTGGAGTTCCGGGTTTTGGCGGGTTTCTGATTGGTTTTGAAGGTTTCGGAAATTTTGGATTTCGATGCGGTTGTGAAGGTTCCGGGACCAAGAGCTGCAGAAGACATGTGGGACCAAGTTCTTGCTATCTTGGGGTCGGCGCAATGCGGCTGACAACGCTGTGCGGAGCGTGAATGCATGTGCGTCAAAAAGGATTGTTAGACTTCCTTGCTGTTGGGGATGCTACTTGCGTTTTTTTTTGAAATCAGACTTTTGTGGAAGAAACCTTTAGGAAGGTTCATACTTCAAGGCTTTGTTCTGTGTTTTGTTTGGTGCGGAGTTGCAAAAAAGAGGATGAACATGAAAATGGAGACGAAGACGAAGATTTATAAAATGATGAAGATGAAAATGAGGATGAAGATGAAAATGAAAGAAAGCGAATATGAAGATTAAGATGAAGATGAGGATGAAGATGGTGATGAAGATGAGGATCAAGATGAAGATGAAGACGAAGATGAGGATCATGACGAAGATGAAAGATGAAGATGAAGATGAAGATGAAGATGAAAATGGAAATGCAGATGAAGATGAAAATGAATGAAATGAAAATGAAACCGAGGATGAAAAACACACATGCAAAACGTATTGGTGGTGGTGGTGGTGGTGAAGGTAATGTTTCACAACGTTGACGTTTTATATATATAAATTGGTTTGTATTTTTCGTGCTTGCAGGTCCATGACTCGTAAAACACCATGCGTCAATGCCGATATGAATTTGAATGAGCAGACTGTTGAGGTCAAAAACTGTTTTCCAAGACGGTACAGGAACTTGATGAAATTGGGACCAAACTTTTTGTTTTAATGAAGTGATCCCAAAAACATTGTTCTCATGTGTGTTGGCGCAGCTTCAGTGATTATCGACCTTAGCAGATGAAAAAATCACATAGGAGTATCAGCCACCCAAACCGTATTCAAAACATTGCCAACTGCATGTCTAAGCAATCTCCAACACGAATGCAGAAAGTAGTGGCAAAACCTTTCTTGCCATTTCCAAACCACAGGGCAATTGTTTTCTGAGTGCCACAAAATTGGATTCCCCAAATCGGAGAAAAATACCAGACACTTTTCCTGCCATCCCCAAATTTACGCTCATGCCTGCTGTCCCTGAAAGTGTGTGGATTTTTCCAAGGTCACTCGTGCAACAAAGTCGAACGCTTCTGACAGAAACCCGCGATCTTTTCACTCATGCCACGATGAAACAGTATGTTTGCTGGAAGATTTCATAGATGTTCATGTACCTGTATTGTTTCCTTTTCACTACGCTTGAGCGTTTTGGTAACAAAATGCTGCGAACGATTTGCATTTGCCAGGAGTGTGCTGACATGTTCAAGGGCAAAAATCTGGCAGTTTTGACCTCTGTCCTCGTCTGTTCCCCAGGAGTGTCATTGAACCAAGAGATGGATATACAAGAATATATAAGGTAATATGAATATGTAAATATAGATTATATAACAATGATTTGTTTGAAATCACGTTGACATTCCACAAGCACATGCTGTTTTGATTTGAATCGTTCTGCATTTGACAACCATGTGGTGCGACCGAATCAGTTTGTGTTTGCGCCGCTCCAGGTCTCGATAACATGTATAGTGATTTACTTCGCAACTTGTCAGCAGACGAGCAGATGGACATTAAGGATGTGCTGGGCTATTTCTGTTTTTTGTCAGCACGTCATTTTTTTTCACAGGAGTGGCGAGCTGTCCAAGACATCCGCAAGGCAGAAACTTTGTGTCGGGAGAGTCCTCAAAGCAACCAGCAATCGATGTAGGCCCCATTTCGTGTCACTTGCTAAACTGATCCGGGAATAAGAATATAAGGCTATGCAATTGTGTTGGATGCAGGGACTACGATAGGCTCCTGCCTCTGACCATCCGGCACAGCTGGACAGGGTCTGTCTGGAACGGAACTGAAGTCTTTGTTCGCGAAGAGCCGTTGGGATGCCGAGATGGGTGCAAGCCCGCTGGGGAGGCCATGAGGGTTTTTGGACAGATGACAATGGCACACATCTACTGCACAAGATCCACACTGTTTTCTAGCAAGTGTTGTCTTTTTGAGTCAATTCGATTCATTGTGAATGGCAGTTGAGTGGGATATGTTGTGCTTGTCAGTTCTAGTGCAGGGAATCATGGGGGGAAGCCGTGTTATTCAGGCACATGAATCAACAAGCAAAGGTGTTACAAATGGTACGTGAACATCATTTCCTACCAATCAAGGCAGACTTGGGCTTGGAATGTTGATAGGATTTGATGCAAAAGATGGAGACAAATGAGACAGATGTTGGGGGGTTAACAACCCCCAGAGGAATCCACGTGTGACGGTTGTGTTTTCCGCAGTTTTTAGGTGCAGAGAGATATACATGACATGACGTATTCTTGTATATGGGTAGGAGTCGAAGTAGTGAAGATTTTGCGTCATACCGCCCTTCGAAAGTCTGGCATACTCTTGCACATTTTGGATACTGCATGTACTTTACATCTTTACAAATAGAGTCCTCGCTCTCCTCCTGTATTTAGGGGTGGAGGCTGAGTATTATCAATGCAGCAAAAAGTATAAGTCATGACACCCCAGGAAGACTCGGACAATTCATCTCCCACAATTCCGGTGAAGACCCTGAGAGCAAGGCCATGCGCTCCTCCACAAAATGATTGCATCAGGCTTGGCTGTGTTGTGACAGGTCAAGTGGAAAGCCTTGTATATTGTAACTTCTGTGTAAATCAGTTCTTGTCATGTAGAATGGATAATTGAAAGGTGACTTCGTGAGTTTTCCTCATCCAAAACCAATATTTCTCTGAGTGTCTTGAGGCAATGGCTTTGGTGTTGTGGCACCTTCAGGCCCGAGGATGTGTTCCATGTCTGCACTTGCTACAGGAAGCTGTGACAGGCCATTGTCGCACCTGGGCTAACAACACCTCTGTTCACATCTTGCTTCTTACTTGCAGCTTCAAGGCAGGTGAACGATGGACACAAGCTGATGCCGCTTCGGCTCTTAAGACTTCTCAAAAGCAACACAGAAAGTCCTACGCGATGTGCTTCTAAACAGACAAGATATGTGAAACTCTAAACCACCCGTCGCAATGGCGCCCAGATATAACACAGAAGATCCGTGTACAAGTCACTAGGACTGCTGAAACATATTTCAAGATTTCCCAGAACCATGCAGATGTAGGCTTTCAACAGCTGAAGTGGAGTCTGGTACATGCTTCAATCCTTGACAGTTTGAAACAGCCAAAGTGCTAGTGACTGCTAGTGTTCTGCGGGCTTGTGTTGCAATAGTGGCACTATGGTCGACCCACCAAGCAAACGAGCTAGAGCCGGTCCAGACTTGAAGATTATCCTTGACGATGGGGAGTTGGAAGTGCATGCACTGATTCTAGAGCTGGCTTCACCTGTTTTTGCAAGCATGCTGAGCAGTGACATGAAGGAAGGTTCTGAAAATTTAGTTCGACTCCCAGGAAAGATCAAAACCGAATTCCAGACCTTCTACAAAGCCTTGCAGCTTTATAGCATGGAAGCCTTGACTCCATCAACTGCTCTTTCCCTCGCAAAGTGGGCCGATGAATATCAGGTTGAAGCTTTGAAGTCAAAGTGCGACGACTTCCTGATTTCGAAGCCGGTGGATGCCATTGCCCTAGAGCATGCGGTGAAGCATCGTTTGGAGAAGAGGACAAGACAGTGCCTCAATGTAATGAAAGCCAACATAGAGCGCCACGTGGATGACCTGAAGGTCTTGACCGGTAGCCAAGAGCACTTGAAGGAAATCTGGCCGGTGATTTGCAGCAAGGCCGGTTTTCCCAAGCAGATCACGTTGCCGCCTTCAGAACATGTGGATAGCATGTGGAGCTTTGTCTCTGCGGCGATTAGTTCACGCATCAAGCTGCAGAGCAAGGCAGAGCGACTCGAGGTGCTGGAATCTGAGATTCAGAGGTGGCCGGGAATGCTGTACGACCACATGCCAACAACCAACAAGGCAGATCAAAAAGCCAGTGATTGGTTGACTCAACGCCTCAGATCCAATGGCTTTGCTGTGTAGGGTGCGGTGGAGACCCTTGCGCCTGCACGAAACTGTGTGTGGCAGGTGATGCTGCAAAACTGTAAACGTTGTGTTCCAAGAATTGTGAGTGCATCAACATCCAAAAAGTGTATGGTCTAGACCAGAAGCCCGTATGAGAAACTTCAACTCTTTCCAATCTTTTGCCACTCATGAAGGACAGCATTCTCCAGCTCTGCGTGGAGGGTCCACCACGCTTTTGAGCGTTGCCGGCAGCGACGTGGAACTCAGGTGGGCAATGGCGAAGACAAAACAACCAATGGAAAGTAGTTGAAAAGGGTTGAGCTAATTTTTAACAATGTTTGAGCAATACTTTTACCGAAGAAGCTATTTTTCACACAGGATGCGAATGTCCAACCCAGACTTACCTGGGGTTGTGGGTTGTCGTGCAAGTGACTGCACTGTTGATGTAGTGAGGATGGATTTGAGTGCACACCTCTTCATACCTTTTTTACAAGTTCCACTGGAGGCCAGGGCTGAAGGTGTCCACTGCTCTTCCGAGTTTTCCCACACCTCGCGAGGCCCGGCTTTTGGGGATCTCACAAGGTGTCATTTTGCGTCATCAACTTGCCTGGCCTCCTCAGGTGAGACACGCCTCTTGCATCCGAGAATTCGATCTGCAAACCTTGCCCAGAGCTTCTTTAGTTCGGACCCGACGTGGCAGGATACATCTAGAGATCCTGAAGCAATGAGGAAGTTCTGAAGAGATGGATAAACGATAAGCTTTTTGTCCATGCTTTGAGTACACAACTGGATTTGCTGGGTATTGACGCTTCTGTACTTTTTCGGACGAATTTATTCCCAAACCCAACATTTTCTGGGTGGTGGCAGATACAGAAAAGCCCACCCAACCAGTTCTCTTTTTAGTTCATTCAGTTGCAAAAGTATGCAATGCATCCAATCTGATTCCACTTAGTGCAAGACCATTGAGGTCATTCCCTACCTCAATGAGACTTGGGCTCAAATCAGTGCCACAGTCTATACCTTAGAGCAGGCTCTTGCAACAGCTTTTGATAGCATCCTATTATTGGGCATCTTCTTCTAGCATTGGATGGTGAGGTAGCATCTTTGGTGGCCCACAGTCCTTTGGAGATTGTGGACGAGGTGATTCAGCATCTTGCAACATTGATCATAGATCTGGAAAGCTTGTTGTTGTTGTTGTTGTTGTTGTTGTTGTTGTTGTTGTTGTTGTTGTTGTTGTTGTTGTTGTTGTTGTTGTGGTGGTTGTGTTGTCATCGTCGGCGGCATCGCTGCAACTGGAGTTTCAACTGTTGTGGCAGTTCTGGTGGTTGTGGATGCGGTCGTCGTCACTGCAGCACTTTTGTAACCTGATTTTTCTCCTTTGTGGTTTGGGGATGCTAGGGTTTCTCAAGTTTGGAACGGGGTTCTCGGCCAGATTTTATTCGTCGATGATGGCAACTCACCAGCCACTCAACTGCACATATTGTGGTGACTGGGCACTGTGGCAAAGTTTTGCGAGTGTTTTGCAGGAGGTTGGTTGGCTGTAGGCATCAGGCATACCGACATGACCATGAATGGTGGTAGTTACCATTTTGCGTTCTACTTGTTTAACCTTGACAGTTGCTAAACTGATGTTGCATGTGACTGCATACCATCCGCTATCATGTCATTTTTAAGGAGTGGCGACATCACGAGGAGTTGTTGGCCTTGCATCCAAAGGCGAGGAAAATGTCTTGATGGTGAACCGAGAGCGGTACTTCTAAAAATCAAGACTACCGTGTTGCAGAATGGATCTCATTTCGCATTGATTTTTCTTTCAATTGTGGACATACACACTGATGACATGACCGTGGCAAAGTGTATCATGATGGCATGTCAATTTGTTAAAGTTTGTGACTTACCTAGCTGCTTCGCTTCTAAGGATATCTGTCCCATGTTTCTTGGATGGTTTTATTATGGTCACGGTGACATGGACATGAAGCATCATTGCCATCATTTGCTACATTTTCCACGCAGGTGCGTGTCCACCGGAATGAGCTGCGGCAGGGCCTCATCCGAGCTAAGGCAGGTTGCTGCAGCATTCATCCGAAGACTTTTCTCATCTCCCAACCAGGATTTGATTGGTGATTCAGCAAAGATATTCAAACATGTAAAAATAAATGCAACGGGATTGAGTGCCCTTTAGCACTTTCTCATATGACCAATCCATGTTATGCGTCCAAGCGCATCACCTGACTGTCCCAACTTGATGGTGTCTGCACAGTGCATCCATTTTGGCACCTTTCACATGGGATGAACACTTCCAGCACACCTCTTGTTAGGGGGATTCATAATGCCCCCTGCATGCTTTGCACTGTTTCAAAAGCGTATTGATAAAGTTCATACACACAGATTGACATTCGTACATCATATCAGAGATCTCAGCAGGATTCCAACTCCAACCTCAATCATCTTGTTGTTTTGACTGCCAGGTGATTGGAGCTGCCATGATCAAGAGCCGGCGTCCTGGGGCGAACAGAGCGGGTATGGATTAGAGTTGTGTCCAAAATCCAGCTGAAGATAGTAATTCCAAAAATTTTAGACTCCAGCTCCCCAGCTCCTTGAAATGAAAATATTGATGGTGATAGTCGCAACTCATGTAGGATCCTGTGGATAGTGAGAACTATATGATGACTCAAGGGTTGGATGATCAAGCGCTGTATGATATTCATTTGTGCTTATTACAAGATGATTGTGCATTTTGCAATATTTCTTCAAGAAACAGAATCTGTGATTGTGCGTTTCAAAGAAATCAAACAAGATCAACTTGGTCTGCTGACGACAGCACAGGATGGTCAAGAAGAAAAGAAAAGAGTTCATGCATGTTCAAGGGAATCAACAACAGAGAAAGGACAGCCGACAGTCAAAAGCGACAAAGACAAACGTATGCTAATTTATGTAAGGTACCTGTTCATGATGTCATATAGAGAAAATAAGACCAACATCTAAAGGCTCCCGAGCAATTTAAGCTGTTCATCCTTTTTGAAGCATGGCTCCCCCCTCAACCATGGCTCCTCCTTTGCGGGAAGGGACTGAGGGCGAAGATAAATGGCGGAATTTGTTGCTGCTGATGAAACTCTATCGAAAGTTGGCCTTTTGGAGGAGGCCACGTTTCAAGTTTATGTCAGCCCACGAATTGATAAGCAGCTTGTTTGACAGGAAAGTTGACAAAGGGGGAGGCGACATTTTTTTAGACATGAAGGAGTTGGTTCTCAATGATCAAGATGGCCCCAAGGGGTCTTATGAGAGAAAGGTTCGCATTGAGGTCTTTGATTCCGATTTTGCGTGCTTTATAGACCTGCTGATGCTCATCAATGTCAGCATGACGATGATTACAGCTCCCCTGACCTTCCTTTGGGATGGTCGTTGGGGAGATGAATCTTCAGTTCCTGGAGGCAGAGATCTTCTCATCCTGGATTTGTGCTTGGATCTGATCTATGCAACTTGACCAAGAAAACACACGGTGAGGTTAGGCTAGTTGGTATACCTGCATAGAAGTAGCCCAGATCTCCCGTCTCCCCAACTCAATAATAGTGGTGATCACCAGGACAACTACATTTTAGGTCTTGGGTCCCATTCCATCACTTGTAATTCACTTTCGGCGGGAACCTAAAAAACTGGAAGCTCCTGAATGTCCACGACTGAGGCAGTTTACTTACTTACGATGCTGGAAATGTCCTATTTGCATCCCGAGCGACGGACTGAGATCGTCACCCGACGGCGCGTCATTCGCAGCCGCCTGCGTTCACCACTTTATTGGCTAAAATGGCTTAGTGTAACTGCCTATTTCTGGGTGGTGACCTTGGATGCACCTCTCTTCATTAATATTCTGAAGGTGATTCGTGGGGGCGTCTTTGTTGAGTTGCCAGACTCTTTTTGGCGTTTGAGGGACACCAGCGAAGTTCGCTTGGCTAAACCCATTCTGTTGTTGATGGGGGTTGCCCATTGGGTGGCTTCCTGTCTCTTTGCGGTGGGGGGATATTTGGAGTACATGCAAGCCAATGGTATTGAGGCCTCCGAAACCACTTTTAGAGGCCAAGTTATTGATGGTAGAATCTCCTCCTATGTCGTCGCATATGTGGAAGCCTTGTACATGCTGACAGGTGCACTGGATGGGCCCACGGGGGATGGTGCAAGAGATGGAAACTTTGGAGCGTTGATCATTGTGGTCATTTTCGCACCCATCGGGCAGCTGGTGGTTTCTCTCTTCATTTCTGCCATCCTTCAGGAACAAGACTTGAAAAATGCCTTGGACAAGCGCCACAATGAGAACAAAGCCTTTATTCAGCGGGCTGTGCAAATCCTGGGCATCCCCAAGGAGCTCCAACGGAGAGTTTTCAGTATGCACTACTTCCAGAAGATGAGCCATGATATTGAAGCCTTTCAGATCCTTTTCGATGGTAAGAATCTTAGTGGAGCTTTGTCCTCGTCCCTTAAGATACATTTGTACCAGGAATCTGTGCTCCAATGCAACTACTTGGCGCACAAAGATCCCAACTATATAATAGAAGTGGTCAAGATCCTAGAAGACGTGGTCTGCCTTCCTGGGGAGTATGTGGCCCGAAAAGGTGAGATTGCTTACCAGATGTTCTTCATCGCTCGTGGGACATTGTCGGTGTTGCTGCCAGATGTTCATCATCCCAATGATGTGCAGTATGCAAAAAGCGTAAGAAAGTTGAAGCTATCTGACAACTTTGGGGAAGTCGCGCTAGTCCAGGATTGTGTGAGAACAGCCTGGATTCGTGCAGATACATATGCCCTTCTAGCGTCTTTGTCTCGGCATGATATCGAGGTGATTTGGAGGCATTTCCCTGAATGCAGAAAAGAGCTTGCTGACGCAGTGGCGGCAACTGCCGCAAAAGACAAGCAGCGCAACGCCCAAAACCGCTGGAAAGGCGTGAATATGGGGGAGAAACGCAAGCTGCTCCAGAAGCTTAAACAAGACGACACTGCCAGCCGAAAATCCAGTCGAATATCAGCCATGGCAGCAGCGGAGGATGAAGAGGAGACCGGTGTTTTGGCATCGGGGGATTCTGCAGCCGTGACCATAGAAACAGATGCCACAACCAAGATGTTGTGTGAAGTGCTACAGCGGCAGACATCCTTGGAAGCCAGGTTTGATGCCCAAAGTGACTGGGAAACCTGTCATTCAGTACTGATTTTTCACAAAAATCATTAGTTTGGTTTAGTTTGTTGTGAATTTTTTGAGGCATAAAACTTCAAGTTTTCACTGATTTTGGCTGCTCAGGTGAGGATTTGCAACGTGTTTTGCAGATCCTTCAGCCTCAGGTGGAGGACGGAGAGGTGGCAGACATGGGAAAAAACATGGCGACTGCAAGACGGAAGTTGAAAAAGGTGAAGAAGAAAGTGGGACCAAAAGCAGCGGAAGCTGAAACTGAAGCTGTCATGCCTGATGCCACTGAATCTGCCGAGCTGGAAGTAAGAACATCATCATCTTTGTAAGGCGCGGGAGGGTCCTTTGTGTGCCGTTGGAGTGCTCAATGTTGTGAATGTAGTCTTTGAGACTAGATGTTATGGCTGCATGGGGCCACTTAAAAACAATCTTTACAGTATACTGTCCTTAAATCGCATTGTATACATCAGGTACATCATCCTTTTCATGGAGCAGAACTTGATCAACAACAGTAGATTGCAGCACTACATATTGAGAATTCATATCTAAAACAAGAGCTCAGGGGTGTTCTGTCGCAGTTTAGTTGAAGGTCTCCTGGCTGCTTGGAGAGAGGCCTCGCCATGGCAAACGCCATGTGTTCTGGACTTCTATTGTTTTTTTTTTGCGTCGGTGACGCCGCCGGACATACACACCACACAGACATTACTGGGTTCATTAAAGTGAATCTTCACTGCCCAACAGACCAGTTTCTGCCTTTTTCATTTTCACATAGCCTGAAGGCCTGAATCAACTCATTCAGGATTCACAACCAGGTGAACTACATGGAGTTGCAATGGCACTCTCCACATTTTCAACTTGTCTTGTGTTCGTATATGCTGAGCATTTTTTTGTTTATGACTGATGATTGCACTTTGCCATTTTCCCATTAATGCTTCATTGTGCTTGCATTCATTCTACTGGACCCAGCGCCCGCCCGGATGATGTTTGCTCTCCGAGCGAGTGGAGATTGTGCGGTGAAGATGTTGGGATTTGAGTCGCCGACCGGCTATCTCCGCCAAGCAGCGGTAGACCGGAGAAGACCGCGATGAGACCGACCCAGGTTTCAACTGTTTCACCCCATGATTCAGACCACTTCATTGACGCGAGAAAAGACAAAGGCCGTGACAGTGCTTGACACAGTTGACCCCGAACCCTTGTGGATGTGGGACTTGCTTCCACGGCTGACGATTTCCCTTTCATTCTGTGACTGAAGTGCAGCCATAAACCATTGAGATTGAAACACCGCAGTTGTCAAGCCGGGCTTTGCATGAACAGATTGCTGAGACACCATTCTGAATGCACAAAGGTATAGATTTCAGTTCAAAAGATCCAGTCTCTTGTCTGGTTTGCGTGGTTTGGTGATGTGTGTGTGCTGAAGGTCCGGTCATCATTTTCATGGAGCCCCACTGCGTGGTTTCTCGGCAGGCCAGGATTAGAGCAAGGATTCTTGAAGATGTTCCGCAATATCTAAAGGACCTAAAGGCAGAGGCAGGCATATTGATGTTGAAGCCTTTGGAAGCCACAATCGCTTTATAAGTTATATATAAGTGGTGGTTTTTGTCAGCATATTAGCAAGATCATGGCTTCAGAGCCTATCTTAGCATAGAGATTGATGTTCATGGCCTGAAGGTACCCATCTCCCAACAACTGTCGAATCAGGGCTCTGGCGCACATGCTCACAAAGATATTGGTTGTTTGATTTGTTGATTCGTCAAGACTTCAGGGAATCCTTTCAATCAAGCTTGTTTGGAGTCTTTAGCCAATAAACTTGACAAGGCTCAACCAAACAGCACGTTCGGATCCACCATTCCTTAGTTTCGTTGCCCACAAGACCTAGTCGCTGCGTCCTTGGCCTTCAGTGGTTGGAGCCCTTGCTGGAGCAGTTGGCCTTGGCGAAGGATCACAAAACTTTGGTCATGCCGACTTTGGATATCATCCCGGAGGCGAGCAGAAAGACTGAAACGTGCAGAACGTGCCTCCCGCATTGGTTTTGTGAAACTGTACTGCCAATGCCACGACTTTGTGCACGATGGTATTAACTGCCCGTTGTGATCCATTGTGTCCATAAATTTTTCATGACTCCTCCTTCCCCAATTTTTTCAATTTTTATACATTATATATAGAGAAAAGTAGTCGTAGAATACCTTGGGTAATGATAGCATGGACGGGCAGATTGCGCATCACCTCCATTGTATTTTACCTTCTGATAACAGCTTTGCGCCTTCCCATACCAATATCATCCAACATCCACACAATCATCAGATGGCCAGATTTTACGTCTGGGTAGGAAGGATTTGACCACTGGGTGATTCAGCAAGTTATTAAATCACAATTGCCAGCGCACCTGTGTCGCTGTGCAGAACAACTTCAACCAGTACCTACCAGCCAACCACCACATCGGTGGTTTCGTCGCCTGGATGCATGCACAGATGACAAAGATCTGTGCCCAAGATATCCAGACTGTGGACCAGTCCAATTTTTTTTGATGACTTAAAAAGGGACCGCATAGCGATTCATAGGAAGCCATTTTTTCTTTGGGAACGCACTTGGCCAAAAGGTTGACAGTTTTCATGGGACAGTTTTATTGAGCCGAAAGGACTGGACATTGACATTTGGTTGGAAAGATCTCATTGAGAAGCGCAACAGCTCGTGAGCCACAGAGGGATTTGTTGGGGGTTGGACAAACAACAATCCAAGTTTAGCAAATCCGCGTCTTCAAAGTCTCATTCTTTCAAATAGTATGCCGTCTTGAAGCTTTGTGAAGCATAGTAGAATTTAGTAGGATCAGTTCCGATGCTGGCGCGAAAGGCAGAGAGAATGGAAGACATCTGTAGACATGGGATAAATATGATGCCATGGAATCTTTGGTCATGACAATAGGTCCTGGGCGTCAGAAGGTACGTCTATCCAGATCCTTATCCGACGCCGGCTCTTTCTGGCGGCATCTTTGGTATCTGGACTGCTGGGAGTCTACAATAGGATGGACTAAAGTTGAAAGCTGAGACGGTCTGCAAGAAACCAACCTAGAGCAGGAAGTCAACCCCGTTTTTGTACGTGCATGACGTTGGTTAGACTATGCACTGCTGTTGATACAATGACGCATACTGAAGCATCGTTCTTGACTTGATATCCGAAGCTCCGCAGGAAAGATAATTGGGAGCAGATGGGCACCTATGACATTAATATGACTGAATGGGGTGGCGAACACATCGAGGTGGCAGTGCGGATCCTCACATGAGATTCTGCCCGATTTGAGATTGTCACACGTGAATTCTGTGGACCTTAATGTCATCCCTGAAACGTTGCAATTTTGAAGTGATGTCTTTGGGCCCGGACACTATGCCAGATGTCATTGCGGACCTGGCGGTGTGGTGGCCGAATCCTTATTGTACCCTGTTCACGCGGGGAGACTTGATGGTTGGTTTCAATGGATGGGACGCGGAGAAAATAAAAAAAGTGGGTTCGATGTGGTCAAGACATGGAGAGTGAACTGGTGTTGACTGGTAAATGGCAAGTTTTGAGAAGCGGTGCAATCATATCCCAGCTTTTCCAAAGCAAGGACTCTGGAAGCACCAATTGATTCCAACATGTGAAAAGACTTTTCGATCTACGTACAAAAATCAAGAAACAATGACTTTGTCAGCCATCAGCGAGGTATGGCCTTGACCACTTGTTACGTGAATTTGGATGAACTAGTGAAGTAGAAAAGTCTCCTCCCCATCTTGACACAGCAAATTTATGGAGGTGTGAGGTGTCCTCGATTCCACACAGTTGATGACAGCAATTTACAAACAGTTGGCATACCACCCAATTGCAAGGAGAGCTTTCTCATAACATATGGTGGGACTTAATTTGATTGGTGATTTCATCGGATTTCAATGAATCTTGAGGCATGGGACATGTCTTCCGGGCCTGGGCCTCCCAGCTGCTGCAAAAAGGTGTCGGTCCGAATGGTATGCCCTAGAATTCATTGCCAAATGGGTTTTCATGGCAGTTTTCAGCTGTTCAGAATTTTGAGTTTCGTGTGATCTATAAGTTAGAATAGACCTTGCCTATCTTCGGCCATAGGGCTAGCCCACATTTCTATAGGGTTTTTTTGGGTATCTAGCCCCCAAAATTGATATAAGGCTGGAAGATAGGCAAGGTCATCCTTGTCAACTATCCCAATAAGATCCAATAAGAATTATTTATTATATAATTAATTGGCATTTTGTTTTCACATAACCAATGCCCCCAAAAGGGATTGAAGTGACGCTCATGGGCAATATTCCCCTTATTTATTTTCTCCAATGGCGAAAACAAAAATCCAAATCAACCTTCAGAAAGTGCTACCTGTGTTGTCAAGTCAGTTCAGCCAGAGCATGGATCCTGACCCAAGATGTCTTCAAAACGTGACTTTTGACAAAGCTTGGCCACTAGCAATTCTTGTTCAAATTGCAGACTTTTTGAGAGACACCATTTTTTGAGCAATCAGGAGGCTTAGACAGAGATGCAAGCCATGGCTCTTCGTATATGTCTCCATCGTTGCTTGTGGCTGTGGGGATCATTGTGCTGCTTCGTGGACTGGAAGGTCCTCCATGCAAGCAAAGCGCCGAGAGTGGTCGTGATATCGAGGGCGACTTCTAACCAGCCATCCTTTATACTTACTATTTTCTATTAGGTAGGCCTTGCCTATGTCCTGCCCTTAAAAAAGATTTTGGGGTGATATTATGCCCATAAATCTGGGTTATACCCCTCTGCGCTATGGGGCTATACCCCCTCAGACCATTGGGCTAGGACATAGGCAAGGCCTATTCTAACTCTATAAAACCTGGTGCAAATTACGAGAGACATGTGAGAATCGCATAGTATAGAAGTCAGGTATGCGTACAGTGTTGTCAGCAAAAAGTAGCCGTTTCTATTCTGGTCATTTAAGATGAAGCGGTGGGTGCAGTGAGGCAAAGAATCCATACATTGTCCACGTGCCAGAGGCCAGTCCGAGGGAGGTTTCTTCATCCATGGAAGAAGGAAACCAGTGTCGTGAAGTGTGGACTTCGAAGAATTTGAGCATCAATGAGCCAATGAATCTTAAGCCTTGCAAGAACTATAGGACCGTGGTGGCATTGATAGATTGGTTTAGCAGCAGGGATCCTCATTGGCAGGTGATGAGAAATACGAAGCGAGCTGCTCTTGTCTGGCTGGATGAGCACTTGGAGGACTATTACAAAAAGGCCAACACTGGAGTCCGGAGTCATGACTTGGAGCCATCCAGACATGGCATGTGTGCGATTTGCAATCACAAAACATACTCATGAATGTATACATGCTTGTGATTGGCCTTTTTCAAAGTTTTGAACAGAGAACTAACCGCATTCAACGGCTGATGGTCAGGTGCCTTATGCTCGTTCGATTGAGGTGGTTTGGGACTCCGAAGTACTTTCGCAGCGATGAAACTGTCGAAGCATAGAGAGACGTCAAACAAAGACAGGGCATCATTTTTGACTAGCAGCAGGGTAGAAATGATTTGCAAAGACAGTTGTATGTTTCGAATTACAGTTAGCCTCGTTTCATTTTCGTTTCAGGTCCTGTCAATTTTCACAGGTTGCATGCGTGGAGTGACTCTGATAGGGAGGCTGAAGTGAAGTTCTCTGTTGAAAGTTCAATTCACCCCCGGTTTGCTTGTTGTGATAGACAAAAGGGATATTATGTACTCTATCACTGCAGTCAAATCTTCTTTACTCGTTTTGCTATGCAATGTTCTGTCTGCATCCTGAAATTTAGCATTCTCCTGCCTTGTTCAACAACGCCCTCCCGGGCACAGGCGGGTGACGTGTCAGAGCGGATCCGGCTCAAGGCCAAAGCGCTTCGGTCTGGACGTCATCGTGTTGTCACTTAACCCGAAGCAATCTCGCCTTCCGCCTATTTCCGCCCTACTTGCTCTACTCAAAACATTTGTAGACAGTTTTCAGAGCGTCAGATCAATGCTCAAGTTTTCATTTGCGAATCGATGGTAGGAGTCCTTACAATGCCAATCAATTGTCCGAAGACTCAGTTGAATGGAGCTTGCGATGGAGTGAGACACAGTGTATTCCTCAAAGTCAATTGGTTGGGTGCGGGCCATCACTTTCTATAGGACAACAGAATTCTACGAATGTGTTTTGGTAAAGCTACTCCGAATATAGTACTCTCCCTCAAAATGCTTCGGTTTCCGACTTCAGGGCATGCCCATACGACATCAACCAAGATGTGTGTAGAAAACTTGTGGTGACACACTGGCAACTGGGAAGCTGAGGATCTGTCGGTTAGGCCTTTATGTTGTTGCCTAAGGATTGGTACATGGACAACATCTATCCTGAGCTTCGTGCGACTTGGCCTGCTTTTAGTGGTAGAGGTTGGGACAGATCTGAGATGATTGGAGAATGGTGAACAAAGGTGATGCATTCTGTTTCGATCTCTCGATGAGTTAACCCTTTGGAGAGGCACCATGGCCGCCATGGCCTGCTGAGGTGGAGCTGGCATCAACAGCTCCTAAGCCTGGACACCGGCATTGAAAAGTGCGTTTTGATTCCGATGGCTTGACGGCTTGACGTTTGCAGCCAACAACGAGTTGTGTTTTCATTGAAAATCTGCAGATGGCACAAGGCCCAACCAGTTAATGGTCATTTGGCTCCAGGAGTTACATTTATCAAGCTGGAAGGACAAGACATTCACTTTAATGAGAGATATGACAAGTGTAGAATTACCAGCAAGTACTACAAGGTAAACAAGGATCTGCATGTAAACATAGTGGGCAAACATGCTTGCATGTACTGTATACCTTGGTACCTTCATATTCTTTCAGATAGGATTCAGACGCCTTGAGATAGCTATATCCATGGTATCCACGGTCCCATTCTCCGACAGAAAACACATGCCTTGAATAAGCAGAATCCCACGCAACTCCCCAGAAGGCTCTCCTACCAGGCAGAAGAGTGGCAATGCCATGGCACCAAAGATGTTGCGATGGCTCTTGCCACTGGTGGCCTGTGTATCTTGTACTGAGTATGAAGCGATACAGACAGACAATTTTCAAAGACTGTTGCTCTGTTCCCTTTATGGTGAGTCCACAAAATCTGACTAAGGCAACCTTATGTGCAGCTGAACCCAGGCAGGATGTGGTTGAAAACCTCCACACAGCCTGTGACCAATTGGACTGCTCAACGTGGAAAATGCTTGATTGCACATTTTTCTTATGAATTCTGCGTTATACTGGTACCCTGTACAAAAGGTAACAAATAAGTATATAACCTATACATCTGGTGAATTATACTTTTATACTATACTATACTCTTGTGAACGAAGAGTGAAGCGGCTTTGTTATATCCCAACAGCATCGCAGCGTTCTAGTTGACATGGACGGCTGCACGAGCTAGGCTGCTGTTTGTAGATTCTGCCACAGAGGCGCTGGAGAGTCATACACCCCTGGCTGGCCTATCCTCCAACGAGTCCCATTAATGAAACATGAAACACAAAAGGGCTCCCACTGAAGCAGTGCACTGAAAGTTTGTTTGATTTGTGCCTTCAGAACTGTTGGTGATTTTGCATAGACCTTCAGATCCATCCCCGACCCACTGGTGCGGCAGAGCTGCGTAGCATTTTCAGATGGCAATTGATAGCCAGGCTGTGAGCGAACATCATGGTTGGGGTGTCCTGGTGAACTCCTTGGAAAAGGTACCATGGCATCTTGGCACGAAATGCAGCCCCTGAATTGCTTGGGGGCTCCACATGGGAGTGCTGAAGCTTGCATTCTCGAGAATTCACACACCTCCGACCAAATTCATCAGCCCAATGATAGATATTGGATCATATTGGCATATCTTGCCTATGGATCTCTAGTCAAGTAATGCAATCTCTCGCAAAGGAAACGCCTCATATATACTTTGGTGGGCACGCTTGTGGTCGTTCCGTTGGTCATGATCCTGGTCATCTCCTTCGTTCTGCCCGGGCACTCGACATTTTGTGAATGATCACTTTCATGAGCAAAATGTTCTTGGAAGATCCGCTGAACTGCAAGTTTGTGGGTCATCACTGGTCCCCCAGTCTTCAACTTATGTCAAGATATTTCTTCAAAGTCAGATCTTGGGAGCTTCTGGAGGTGTCGCGAAGCCAACAAGATTCGATCATCATTCAAGGAGAACAAACAGACGGGGGCATTGGTATCGACCTCAGTCATGGTAGCTTGTGTGAGTTGCTTGTAAGGGTGGATGCAACCACAATGACATGTGTGAGGGTCCGAAGTTCAAACCTGGAAATGGCTTGCACCCTCACCTTGATAAAGGCAGAAGTCAGAAGTTATTTCTCTATGACTCTATTATATAGTAAACTATATAAACATTTTATAAACATCCAACATGTTATATAAACACACACACACACACTATATATCTCCATAATATATACACACATGTTTGAATTCTGTTAAAATTTGTCCTCTTTTGAATACATCACATTGGATTTCGTCACTAGCAAGCAGTTGCTCTGGTTTCATTTCTTAGAAGCTATGTGGTTCAGCATGGTTCAGCATACCACTTTGTTTGAGACTTCCATCCATTCCCACTCCAAAACTCTTCCTGCTCCAGATTCATGGCCCCAGCAGTAGGGAACCTGTTCATTTTTCCGACTCCAACTGTTTCATCGTAAAAATAATCTGTCCTTCAAGCATCTTAAGATTTGCAAAGCCATGACCACCGAAGGTATGTTGTCAAAGACCTTCCTTTCCCATTTAGGCTCGACTTGAACTCAGGTGATCTCACCGTATGCGCCACATCCCGAGCCATCACCGCAGGCGGAAATACAACAGTTTTCAGAATTGTGTTCATGATTCACTCTGATTCACCTGTCATTTCAGTCACTAATCTTCGGAGTGATCTTGTGTGGTTGTGTGGGGCATCCGGAGGTCACCTCTTTCGTGGTGCAGTTGATACGCCTGATTCATTTATGTGTTCCGACCATCTGTTGCGAGTGACTCAGCCGCACCCAGAGGATCGACATGGTGTGACAGGTAGCATTTTCTGGATTGCCCAGTAAGCTATTGTTGAGATATCTTCACAAATTGTTTGGGGGATCATGGCCATGGGATGTGATGGGTATCAGAACCATATTTTCAGCTTCTTGGAGGCAAGCGTTTTGGCTGACCGCAGCCTTCCTGCTTTCTGGGTTCTATGGCCTCCTTGCCTGCTTAGCACTGGCCTTAGGGTAGGGAGGAACCTGTGGAAAAGTTACCGAGCAAGATATACAGACAAGTTTTGGCGATTTTTGGTTCATTTTCAGAGTTTCATTGTGTTAGTCAATTCAAGAACAGCGTTGACAAAGCAGACAGATGGTTTGCAGCTAAAAATTACCTTGGACAATACGACTCTTGACAAGATCAAATTGGTAATGGATGGCTTTGCAACGCATGCATCGCTGTCGTTTGGAGTAAGTGCCTCAAGCCGCTTTACTGGCTTTCCAGCAAGTCTTTTGTAGCTTAGGTTCCCAGCGTCTTGGTGCGACCTTTGTGGACGATGGCAACTTGCTTTAAGATTACCAACAGATCTGGGAAGGGATTTGACTTTTCCTTGAAACCAGGTGCCAGGAAATCCTTCTTGATACTTTGCTATGTCTTTTCTACCATTCAGCCGACATCTTACTTTCTGCCGAAAAACATATATCGAAATCTGCAACACTTTTCCACTATTCTGTCTTGCAATCATGGACTTGTGACTTCACCAAGAGGGAAGTACAGTAGGCCTTACTGCCACAACTTGATGCTTTCCAAAACTTGTCGTTTGGATGGTCTCAGAGACGCTTAGCTTTCAGGTAAAAGTCGATCTTCCGTCAGCTTTCCAAGACTTTGTAGCCATCATGCTTGCTTACAACGCATCCATTGCCATCTTGAAGGCGTGGAAATGGGTGCTATCGAAAGACTCACAAACTTGCAGTTTGGGCTGGAAGGACGTCAAACATGTGTTTTTTGAGACTCAGCATGGCAAGCGGGGCTCTGAATAGAAAGAGATCATTCCAGCAAAGAATAGGCACACAAATGACATGCTGTGAAGGGAAACTATGTAGGTTAGAGATTGCAACAATTCCTAAGACTGCGTTACTCATGGTTGCACCATTCTTGGCTCCTAACGACTCCCCAAATTATGTCCAATTTGTTCTACCTTTGCTTTGCAGTCAGGCGGCCACGAACTTTTGTGGCATGCGAGCCATGATCTCCTTCCGCCGTGCAATGGTGGAGCATCACCACTCAGCCTACATGAGCCAAGAGGGGCGATTGTACTACACCATGGGGAGCCTTGGGCTTTACAGGTGTTTGACGAAACGACGTTGGGAGTAGATGTAAGATCGACAGCCAGCATCCATGAACATGATTTGTCAATGTTTCTTGGTCTTATTATCTCTTATTTAAACATATATTGTCCGTATATAGGCACTATATAGGTATAGATACAGGCCTCATCTTGTCACATACTGTCTCATATATATAGATACAGGCCTCATCTTGTCACATACTGTCTCATATCACAATTGTATTGGTCTTTACTACCAACAGCAGCTTTGCCACTCTAAACCTTTTGTCCAAAATGACAGCGCATGAACATCAGTGCGTTTGATTCCATTTCTGTGCCAACTCTCTGATTTGCATCATTCCAGCACCGTCCATTTCTGTATTTCAAGAGTGTCAGGGACCACTAGGCATACCAGCTTACCGAATATCGAGTGCATCCTGAGGAATTTGGACTATCGTGTAGATACCCCTGACGCTCGAATGACCAACGACACGGATCTGCTTTTGCAATTTCTCTTTGAGTTCGTCTTTGGTGGGTGGCTTGGGTTTAAACAGGTGACCTGCAGCTACATCTGCAACCTCAGTCCAGCTGTCTATATGCTACTAAATGTTTAGTTGGTTTGCCCTGCTGTGTCATCCTGCGCGGCCTGCAAGACCTCTCAGGATTATGAAGCCTGAGTCTGGTGCATGCTGCCAGCTGTTCTTCCTAGTTTTCACTGTCGCGGTGGCCTACACAGAGGCAGAAGATGGAGCGCCTGGATGGGGATTCCCTTCCATTGGTGCCTTGCTGCAAGGATTGGGCAGGACAGCCATGTCACACAGTCAATTCCACTAGAACCGGAAAGTCGAGTATTCCAGACAGGCTCTTCTACACACACGAACCATCATTCCGTTGCATGCTAGGTATTGCCTTCCTGGTGGTGCTGGTCTCCTTGGTACCGACCCTTGCGGCTGCAGATGGACTGACGAAGGTGCGGAGAACGCGTTGAATATATGTCCAGAACCACAGTACAGTGGTTCAACCATTATGTTGGAAGGTTGTTTTTTGCGTGGACATCAGCAGGAAATCAGTCTGCACAGAGGGGCCGGAGAAAGCTCTAGGAATCACGGACACTGAAATCTGCTATCGTGTGAAACCGGCATCTGCAAACTTTCCACCTTATTCTAAGTATGGGACCTGAGAATACTTGATTCATTTATATAACTGCTCGTATTCCTACACTGCCCACACAAACCACCCGGAAAATGCGTGCTGAGCGAGGCGCAGTCGCAGGTGCAATCCGCTGAGGCCTCCTTGCGCTCAGCGTATTCCAAGTGCTGCCTCTTTGCAGTTCCCTGACATAGCATTTGGGGGGACAATAATTGTTGCGTCGATTGGAATAGGGGTGATTCGCAGTGATTGGTCAAGAACCCATTCACACACCGATGTTGCTAGAATGACAAGTCGCAAAAGAGAACAGCGCATGTGAAGCTGATAGCTGCACACCAGAGCTATGAAGGGTGCAACACGTGTGGCATGTGCTATAAATTGATATACTCTGATCATTCATTCTTTATGTGCTGTTAGTGTGAGTGCAGTACAACGTCATGTGCGGTCATGTGATGTAGTATAATGTGGTGTATGTTACGTCATGTCAGGTCATGTGATGTGATGTGCTGTCATGTGATGGATGACCCAACTCTCTTCTAGTCTATTGTTAGTTTTTTTTCTACTAGTCTTCACTCTTCTATTTTTTAAATCTATTACTCTTTGACTCCTTTTTTTACTCTCCTTTTTAATACTTTTTTTACTCTAGTATTCTTTGACTCTACGATTGTCCTATTGTACTACTCTTTTACTCTACTATGCTTTTACTCTGCGATCTTGTTCGTATATCGGAAGTTTCTCAACTAAACTTCCTTTGACTATTAAAGATATCGTATCAGGATGCACTGCACCAAAAATCTAATATATCGATCTTATCTACAGTCTTCACGCAGTATGAATATCCTTCCAAAGGATCTCACGCTGTACTGTACTTGGTGTGAAACTTTGCCATTCTCCAAGATGCCAGATCTTTTGATGTTGGAATTTCTGAACAGACTGGCAGGCACCAGAGATTCGTCTCAGCAACGAAACAAATTTGTTCCAATGGCCTTTGCAGCATTTTTGCCATTTTCATATAGTGCTTTCCACTTTCCTTCGAACAAGGAGTCCATTTGCTTCTATGGTGGTGAAGAGAGTGAGGCTGAACGGCTCGAGAAATTGTACGTCCCTTGGATGCCATCATTGCAGAACTGCACCTGTCACTAAGTGCAAGGGGACCAGAACTTCTGTTGGGTAAATGCTTGTCAGCTTTGGTGGCACGTTTGCTGGTGGAAATCATAAATAGAAGTGGAATATGGACCCAAAGACAGGTATTATCTCTTACCTGAACTTGGCTTACAGGAACCACATGTATTTTTGAAACATCAATGAGTCGTGTCAACCCATTAAGTGTTACAAGATTGGTCCACCATCCCCGCATTCATATCACTTGCATATAATTGTTCTGGCTCTGAATCTGAAACCAATCTGAGAGTGTTGCGATGCTTCTGCATTGATCCCAGGAAAAAGTGCGAGCTGGGTTTCACAGCTTTGCCATGTACAAACTCTTTGTGGACCTCTCGCAGTTAGCCTTTTACTTTGGTTTGGCTCCAGTCTCCATGACGATTGCCGCCTTCGTGGTGCGAAAAGGCTGGTGATGCAAAAAACGCATCAAAATCGGATTTATAGCTCCGTTTTCACTGAGCTTTATAGTAGTGACTTCACAAAAATGGTTTGAGCAAAAACAACTGTTGCTCCGTGTTCTAGGCAATCAAAGAGTTCGGATCTTTAGATTTCCACTTTGAACTCGAATCAAAGTGACATCAGGTGAATGCTGGATTTGGTAGTTTTTTTGGAGACTTTGCGTTTTCATGACTTTCCTGAACCTTTCATGTGAGTGAAACTTATGGCAAAACATGCAGTCAGAGGGCTCCATAGGACTCCATGATCGTTTCGACCAGGCAGTTGGACACCAGACTCGGAGACCACATTCTATGCCGCTCAGCCACAAAATCTAAACACTGGCGCCACTGAAGGAGCAGTGATACCTTTACTGGTTCCCTTCACATCGACACTGGGGGGTCAACGCTGCAATGTACCAAGGTTTTGAACCTCACCTTCATCCGTGTCATTCGTTGTTGCTTGGAAGTGGCCAAGAGTGTGGTGGACTTAGCAAAGGCGTGGCTTTTGCCAATCTTCTGTACCTGTGTTTGGAGACGATTCTTTGGTTTCAAGCTTGGTAGAAGCGAAGGGGTCAACCCAATTGAAGAGTCAAGAGGATCAAGATCCTAAGGCAAATGAACCATGCAGGGAAATTTGAGAACTTACTTGCGAAGAACAGACTTCAAGTTTCATGATGTTTTTTTTCGGCGAAGTCCTGCCTACCTTCCTACCTCATGTGTATGCGTGCATCCATACAAAATTACATAGGTATAAAGCTACACAGAGAGTATAGAGTCATTGTTCCAACATGTGAATGCATACTAGATAGAAGCCAGGATGCATCCATTTAAACCGGCGTCGTTGTCAAATGCAGGCACCACATGGTAAATGGAGCTTGACTGGATTTGTTCTCACTTCAATGACCATAGCACGGAAAGTGTTGATCCAAGTTCATCGACCCGCAAACCGCACACTAAGTAGTTTTTTTTGGCAAACGAAGGTTAAATTCAGATGGTACCCGCCTTTCGTGTGCGCATCCCAAAGGTAGGTTGTGGTTACTTTGGTGGTGTTCGGCCAGGCACAAGCCATGCTTCAACGGGTGGTCCAGCTTCTAGAGGTGCGAATGGAAGCAGAGAAACCAGCATCAAAAAGCTTGATACAGTGAAGCGGGGTGAACTGATAATTGATCAACCATCAAAATAAAGGATGCATTTTGCGCAAAATCATTGTCGTGAAGTTGCCCTTTGGGCTCTGTTCAGAACTTCGGGCTTGGGATGCCCCTGTGAAAGCACTCCATTTGCTTCAGGTCATGGATGCCTTTATAGCTTTTCAAGCTCATCGCAAGGGCAAACGATCCCTGAGCAGAGCAGAAGGCTTCCTGATTGATGAGGAAGAGGCCCGAAGAGTGGTTCACAAAGCTTTTTGATGCTTTTTGTCATGACCCCTTCTGCCACAAGTGGCACCCACAGAAGAGTTGTGATGTCCCAGCAGCTCCATCTCACCAACATAGACAAACTCGCTGCTTTTGTGGCCCTTTCCAAAATATTGATGAACAAGATGGCTGCATGCAAGTGCCCGCTCAATCTACGCACATGCATACACACACACACAATTGCTTGTCATTGGAAATGTCTTCGCAGCAGACAGTGTTTGTTAGCCAGGTATTTTGTTGCCTTCCTTATTACCATGTTCGACAATTGCACTGTGGTGCTGTGGTGCCAATGAACATCACCCCATACGTCCAGTTTGAGTACCTTGGCAAGTCTTGATGGTGAGGAGAGTCCTACT
Source organism: Breviolum minutum Mf 1.05b.01 (assembly GCA_000507305.1). Classification (NCBI taxonomy): domain Eukaryota; class Dinophyceae; order Suessiales; family Symbiodiniaceae; genus Breviolum; species Breviolum minutum. Next base: position 47,631 of record DF241656.1, on the reverse strand, counting down.
TTTTTTCAATAATCTTTTTTGACATCTTCAGCCAGTTGGACCTTCAGGCATGGGGAAGACCCCTCTTGTAATTTTATTCGAACACTTATTCGGACCTGGAAGGAGTCTTTGGTTTCTTGCTAGAAGTGGGAGGGAAAGAAACTTGCGTACCATACCATCTCATTCCGTGACTGAGTTCTTACCTCACAAACGTCAACACTTCATTCTTTTTGCTAATTAAGTGAGTCTTTTTTGTCCAGCTTGGTGCCCTGCATTAGTGATAGGGTGCAAGGTTAATTGTTGGTTTGTATTCTTGTGGAGGTAAAGTAACTGCTGGTAGCAGATGCTGCCTTGTCATGCTTTTGGACTCTCAATTTTGATCTGATTGGAAGGCTTCTATAAACGCGGTGCATGTCGCAGATCTTAACTGCGGAAAAGCAAAGGCGGTTGAAAGTTGCAATTATATAGATGGCAGTGGTTTCCAGTAGTTTATCCCTTTGCTCAAGAATTGAAGGAATAGAGTCTTTTGGAAAAACGCTTCTACCTGAGGAATGTAGATATCTACACCCCTGATGGTATGAGGTTGGGCACCGTGGTTGGGACCGGAAAGCAACTAGAGAAAACATGGACAGTCAATAGGGGGTTTGGTCGACTGCGTTTGTCTATGATTAAGTTTAAAAAAAGAAGAAGAAAAGGCGCTTGGATGATTTCAGCTGAATGCAGCAATTATTGGGATGTTGAAATGGCTTTAGAGAATGATGCCATTATACTATATTTGCTGGTATCTATCCGGAAATCCTGCAATCATATTTGCATTGTGTTGTCCAGGATGAAAAGTGTTGATACTGACTATTTCAAGAGTGCCTGCACGTAGCTTGAGTCCAGGCGCAAATAGTAATAAGTACAGTAATATATTTACATGTCAAAATCAATGATTTTGATCTTTCATTAGAGTAGGTAGCTGGGGAACCAACATATCCTCCAGCAGTTGTTTTCAATTTGATCCAAATCAAATGTTTGCTCCCATGAGACATGCCCACAGGCTGCTTCTCAAGAACATCAGCCTTCGACTGGACCCAGGGGAGTTTCTTGGCTAAGCAGCTAAGTTGACGTGACGGCGGTGCAGGTGTTGGTTGATGCCCTGCAGGTTGTTATGGAAGCACAATATTTTTTGAAATGAAAGCAGTGCGTAGTGATTGATTCCATAGGTTTGATATTGTTCACCGTTCCTTCAATTGATGCCATTTTCACTACCCTAGACCAAATGGGGGTTCAAAATGGTCTGACCCCGGAACAGATCTTGCCAGTATGAACCAATTTCTGCAGTCCATCTACTGCAGCACTTTTGGATGCGGAACAAGGAGTTGCTTGATTATGGGCCCAAGTGGCATCGGCAAATCCTCTCTATTGAGGCCGGGTTGGGTCGAGAACCTTTTGTTACAGCTCTCCCCCTGCTTTGCGATCAGCATTTTTGACATCATCTTATATCAGCATGGTTTCACCTGAGCGGTATGTTTCCCCTACCGCCCAACACGCAAACTCTATGGCACGATTTAATCCATGAGCTGGAACTTTTTTACAACGCAAACAACAGGTCGAATTGATCGCTAAACTGATGTGTTACGAGGAAACGCACAAAAGTTGCACACTCAGATCCGTTCGCAGGGTGCTTGGCCAGTTGTGGCCCTTATTTCGTTCACCCGAAGGAGGACCGACAGCATCGGCAATCACAGACGGTTGCCACAGTTGTGGTGGAAATAGTGGAGCACGTTGGCTTGAAGATTGATGATCTTGCCCCACTGCTCTCATTGTATTTTGCTTTGGTTGTGCTGTTTTGTTTGGGGGCCTTTCATAGGGTCTATGAGAAAATCCTGCAACATTTCGATTCAACTACATCAAATTTCAACGGAACATTTCTAGTCTTGCCATTTGAAGAAGTGCACCGACACTCCAATATGAGTTGTATATCTGGAGCCAGTCCGCCGAGATCCAAATATGCTCGTTTCAAATATATGGACCGTACAAGTACTGCAAGTTTGCCCGGCAAATAAATCGAAGGATTTGTTTCCCAAGCTTTGCGGCATTGCAGTCCTTTCAGGAGAATCTGCTTCCTTCAGTCGCCCTGGCCCTTTGAACGTCTTTTTCTTGGCGCAGAGACCATATCTCTTCCAGGGCACCCTGAGAGAGCAGGCGTGGCTATGAACCCGTGAACCACAGAGAGATGTGGGGGCATTTGCAGAGTAAGTTACAAGAGTGGGGCTTCGTTTTTTTTGGATCAACAGGCAAAAGATGTTTGAAACACTGTAATGTGGGGAAGTGATTAATAAACCACACCCAAACAATTGAAGGGTAGGAAATAATTTTTTTAAACTGATTATGAAGAGAATCTTTATTTGCGATTGATTCTTTATTGCTAAATGTATTGGGCACCATGTACTGGATGTTGTATTGGTAAATGTATTGCTGGCTGGCTGCTGGCTGCTTGCTGCTTTTGCTTTCTTTTCATTTCATCTCATTTCCTCTCATTTCATCTCATTTCATTTCCTCTCATTTCATTCCCTATCTCCTGCCATGTTCCTTCAGGAGATGAAATGGATCAATATTTGAAGGTGGATCAATGCCAATTGCATGCAACCCATCGCCATGTCAAAGACTAGTCATGCAAAACAACAGCAGAAATTAATGAAACTGATAAAATCTTTGGTGATTCAGAATGTCAAGTTATAGAGATCATCAAGATCATACAGCTTTTGGATTAAAAACTTGATCAAAATTTGAGCTTTCAAAAGGGGTAAAAACATAGTCAAACAAACAGCCCCAAAACAGTTGGACCACTTTATTTACTTCCCCATTGATTAGTCACTTCAGGGTGTGAGGCCACTTTAATTTACTACCCGTTACTGCCCCTTTACTAATCGCTACTCCACATTAAGTACTCAATGGGGAGCCCTGACAATGAACGGATTGACTCTGACTTGTCAAGTAGTTTGGCCGAAAATGTCAAAAGGCAGAGATATTTCGATGTGATATCAGCAAATTGGGAAACAGCTGCAGGTGGCCTATCCAATTTGGGATACTTCCTTGCTCACAGAGCTGGACATGGTAACCATGGAGCAGCTCTTTACTGATGCAAATTTGCTGGACGTATGGGAAGCTCGCAGGCCCGGCTTTCAGAAATCACGTAATTGTTTGTCAGAGCCCACATTCTCCACTCCAAAATTTGGGTGATGATTTGCAGCTTCAGGGATGAGCTGGACACTCCTGGCATTCTCTGGGATGATGTCCTATCCTTGGGAGAACAACAACGCCTGCAATTTTGCAGGACGGGGCTGCCGGTGTCCTATGGATGGAGAGTGTCGCAAACTTTATCTTATAGGCATAAAAGATCAGAAAAGCCAGATTGGAACAAGGAACATATCAAGTGAGTGTGTCCGGTATAGGGATACAGTTTATGTACGGTATCTATGCAGACAGTTTCGTTACGCACAGATTGCCACACAAGAAATCATCATGAATGAATGACAGCCCAGCTGCATCATGTCGCATTGCCAGCAACTCAGATTAGTAGATCATCGTCATCCTACTGTCATTGTCACTGTCATCTGCATCACCTCATCATCTGCACAATCATCATGAACAGCATCAAAATGAACCTAATCAGCTTCAATATCCTCACAGTGCGGGAGAGATTGGCACCTGCCGCAGATCTCATTGGATAAGTTCCTCATAATTTGAACTTTGACATTTTTTCTCCATTGAGAAAGTGCGTTCAACAGATGACTCTGTACTGCTGCGTTGAATGTGCAGGCTTTTTTGGCACGCTCAATGGCATACAAAACATCATCAGGGCAATGACGAGGGTTTCTTCGCAGCTCGGTGAAAGTGTGTCGCGGAGTGTATTCACAGTTTCCTACACCACAGTGATTTTGCAAATTAGTGAAGACTGTCTGGTGCTGGAGTATCTTGTTTTGTGCCACATCACTGCGTGTTGTCAAATGCTTTCCACAGGCAAAGAAAGAATGGGAACATGTTTTCAGTTCACTGCACGTTTTGAAATTTAGCTGGTTTCAAAGTCAGTCTTTTTGCACCTCACCGCTTGCAACATGCATCAAAGCAGCTGGAGAGGTAGATCTTGAGTGCTTGATTTGCTTCGCGTCCATGGAAATGATGCATGGCGAAGTCCTTTAAGCATGGTGACCCTAACTTAGGCAGTGCTGGATGAATCTTCTGCTTCAATGGCCGGGGGAGCTTAGATCTGTGGGCGATTTCAGGTGAGAATCTTCAGCTCCCCACCCCAATCATGGGATTTTTGGAAGAAAACTCACTGGATTTTTCCAGGGCTTTGCTCCAAAGCAAGGTGTTGTAGCTTTCAGACTTCCAGGCTTTCAACGTTTTGTGGTGAATTGTACTGAAATCGGCTTCAATGTTGTCGCTTGGTCTCAGGATACCTCATCGGAGCTGAAGGTTGGCTGACATGTGGGATGTGCAAAAGTCAATTTGCAGCCGGAAGGTAGCAAGCCTGCTTTGAATGAGTATCAGATGTTCTGGCTTGGCGCAAGCAATGTGTATAAGTGAGACACAAAAACTAAGAATTGCACGGCACCTAGGTCAACATGAGGCCCAACAGGCTTGAAAACAAAGTTCATAGTTCAATGAAGGGTCTACCTGGGCAGGTCTATAAAGCTTGCCGTGAGAGAAAACTGGGCTACCTAAGCGTGGCCCACCGGTCTCTTGGTTCCTCAAGATTGGGTGAGATTTCAGATGAGTCCCAATCAAATGCGAAGACTTTCAGGGTGAACAGCAGTCGCGGGAGTGGAACTGCTTCATAATCCTTGACTGAAGACTGACTTGGACAAATTCCAGCTCCTTCACCACTTTCGGGGGCAATATTCCGCAACTACACGATGTACATGTTGCTGTTGCTGTGACACTGCCACAGCCGCGTCTCATTTCTGTTCGAGCGTTGGATTCTGTTCTGTTCTTGCCAATTTGGGTGTAGTACGCTCTTATCTACTGCTTACATCACAAGGTGTTCCACTGTGAACCCACGGTAGAAACTCGAGCAGACAGCGATGTGATATATGGATATACAGTAACATATAATACTATATACGATGCCAAAAAGTATTGATTTTCAAGGATTACTATGTGATTATGTATCAGTATGTTATACAAATCATACACTTTTGGAACAACACTGGGATGAATCACCTGAGAGCAAAAACCGCAGTTTCCTGGCCGCCCACTCTCCTGGCAACCTAAGGCCTACGGTCATTCAATTTCACAACAAGGTTCTTCACTTTAAGTTTGACAAGAGGCTTGGCAAAAACTCCTGCCCGCTCCAACATGCCTACCAGTAGTCATGATGGCTTGAATTTCACGGCATTTTTTGGGACAGTGGACGTTTTCAGGGGTTCACAGATTTGGAACATATGAGTGGAAGGTCTCTGGTGCAGAAGGGCTTTGCATGCTTTGCATTTTGCAAAAGCTGTCCTGCATGGGCAAGACATGTGACATCATGTGACCATAGTTTCTGCATCTGGTCCGAAGTAGCCCAGCCGCTCAGGGACGGACGTTTGAACTGCAGTCTCCGCGATGCTGCTGAGATGGCGTCGCCTGGTTTGCACATGTATGCACCAGGAAGGGTTTAAAGTATGGACATGACACTGGAATGTGGGATTGACTCCAAGGGATATTGCATATTTATCACTGATCAGCGAGTCAGTTTCCGCATTTGTTGGCAACTTGCTGTCATTGAGGGTTGAGTCTGCGGCCTTGATCCATAACGAGGGCTTACACAACGAGGACTGACGCAGATGAGAAACACAGCGATTAGTGGCGATTCATCGTCCTTGCCCGGAACAAAGTCCCCTCGTCACAGCGATTTAACTGTTGGCTCGACTGAACTAGTTGAATCTTTGCTGGATTTCTGGATGGAGAGACGGCATTTTGCTGCCAGGAATGGCGACCACGGAATACCCGGAGGGCCATGAGTAAGGTCCGCAGCAGGGGCCAAGAGCTGAGACATTGAATCGTGCTCTATTTCAATGAAGGCTGTGCATTGAACTGGACAGGTCCTGGACTTGAGCAAGGACGATTTGGAGTACACTTAGTTTTCTTATACTATTCAGTGTACTCGGTATACTCACTATACATTCAGTATACTCAGTAACGATTTTCTCACCCACCTCCTTGCACACTGAATCCCATCCTGAGGATCTCTCCTACTGAGGCATTGGAGCGCTTTGCAACCAATCCTTCTCCAGTCTGACAGGCCTCGACGATGCGCTGGGTTGCAGGATTTGTCCGACTCTACTGAAAACAAGTAAAGCCTGACGCCAAGCTGGAAGGTATGTGCCATATGTTTGGACTATAAAAGGCTTTACTCCTTTTCAGCTTCACTTCTTTTCAGTCCACATCCACTGTTTTTGCTGGGAGAAACTAAACACAGCCGCACCAATCCAATGGTCAACGCGCTCATCCCAGTGCTTCTAAACTTGCTTGGAGGTCTTTGTACGACACCAGTTCATGCAGAGGATGAGGAGGATGAAGGGGAAATGACTTCCTGGATTTCATCGCCTAGAACACCTATATTGGCTCGTTTGGCCAAGGCCGGGTCCTTGGACGTTGTGGGGTTAGTTCAGCGGGCTCCCACCAGGGATGGTGCCGGTCACGGTAAGGATACTGCCGACTTGGCATTAAGACACGTGGTCTGTGGTTTGAGTTGGGACTACAAGAGCATAGTTCAAAATTCCTTAGAAACATCTTTCTGAAGTCTGTTTTCGCCAGAGATTGAACCTTGCGTCGCACCTCTGTCGGATGCCTGCACGCCGTAAGTTTATTTCTTGCTCAGGAAGTCTTAATGAGATACCAATGGAAGTAACGTCGCACGTGCTACTACATTGCGAGTCTCAACACTACATGTACGATCATCTCAGAGATAGGCATAGTACCCACTAGTAGGAGTGGGCAAGTAGTGGTCTTAGGCAACCGTATGTCAGCATCCTTCAGCTTTGGGGATTTCAGTTACGCTTTCATGGCTTCGTGGGATGAGCTCTTTCAAAAGGCTGCTGAAACAGCGCCGGGCGTGGAGGAATTCTATGCTGACTACGGGGCGGCACCGGAGCCGGCGAATATAGACAGTGACGAAGCTGAGAGCGAGAAAGGTCAGGGGAAAGGCAAGTTGAAAGGGAAGGGCAAAGGGAAGGGAAAGGGGAAGGGCAAGGGGAAGGGGAAAGGTAAGGGCAAGAAGAAGGGCCAAGATGGTGAAGGGAAACAGTGCAGCAGCAGAAGCAAAGGAACACATGAACCATTAGAGAAGAGCCTCGAAGAATTTTCTGTTCATCCAAAAGTTGTTGAGAGTGAGCCTGAGGATAGGCCACCAATACAAGAGGGTGAATCCTTTGCCAATGCTTGCTTTGCGGCAGCTTTGAAACACGAGGAGGAAAAGAATCCACGGCAAGGGCAACGGACCCCTGCTTGGAGGGAAGGCAGGCAGAAAGGCCGAGGTCGCACCCAGAGATATTGGAGAGAAAAAACTTGAGATGCTCAAATCTTCCATTGACTCTGGACACTCCGCTGCCTCAAAATTTGTGGTGATCAAGATGACCATGACCTACGACGACCAACGTCCAGCTAGACCAGTGCCAAGGCAGAAATTGTCCCTGCTCAGTATGAATTGCGAAATGTTGGAAGCTGTGGCCGCTTCACTACTGCTGGACATGCTGCTAAAATCGGGGACTGGCCGACTAGTGGGCTTGATGACTTTACCAAAAAGGCATGCCTTTAGGCCTAGTTTGTGATTTTTATCAAATTTGATAGTTGACCAATGTTGAGAACTGTCCAACCAAAGAAAACTGTACATTGGTATGGAAATTCTGAGCTTTTGCATGTCTTCACAAAGCTCGACTGATGGTATGACCCTCAGGTGAAGGACAAGCGAATACCGGTGCTTTGTTCTTCCCACATCATTGCCTTGCAGGTGAAATCTGCACCTGAGTTCATGACATTTATGATGTCAAGCACAAAGGAGGTGGGCGAGTGCGGGCTGTTGGGACTGGTTGCAAGTGAAACTATTATTCCAAGCTCATGTTTCGACCCTTCTGCTTAGGTGCTTTACCTTAGGTGCTTTAGGCAGTGAAGATTGCAGGAAAGCAACTGGTGTGACATGAACAGTTGCTGAAAGGTGCGCTTGAGTAATTTGCTATGGATGCGGGATACTCCACGACATGCATGTGATTTCGAATCTTTGCAGTAAAGTAATGTCTATAGTGTATAGTCTAGTGTTAGCATCTAAGTGGCCACTCCATTGCTAGTATATGATGTAATATGATATTCTATTGACCAATGTATAGGAAATACATCCATGATATACGTGTATTTTATATCTAATCTATATGCATACACACCATGGATTAAACACAGTACATCATCCAAAACATATGTGGCACATGCGGCATGAAATATGAAGAATATTCTTGAGGTTTGAAGTACACATTCTGCTACAGGATGTTCTGGAAAGTCCAACAAATTCCCCATGCACAGGAGGAGATTAGCTATATGCCCTTGAATACCATCGCTGAGAGCCAGCAGGTCGTTGGCATTCGTGTGACATGCATGAGAGACAGAGCGGCATGGACATGACTCGATTTCTGAGTTTTGGGTTTGTGCAACTCCAAGCTTTCTGCTCCAACAATTCATTCCTTTCTGCTTTTGGATTCAGTGTTTCAGTTGAAAGATTTGACACCATCAATTCGATCCAAGTTCGCTTCCTTGGAGGGTATGGACCTGGGACACGTGGGAGAAGGAGTAAGTGCCATCCTTAGCTGCAAGCCATCAAACTTGCCATTCCAGGCAACGGATCCTCACTTGGCTACAGCCATCAACTCCCCACCGGTCTGAGGTTCTCCTTATTCCAGTGGTTCTCAAGAATTTGCCAAGGTGGAGCTGGGAAAGAAGTTCATGGGAGACTTTTTATGAGATGCCAGATGAGTTTCATCCATGTTATTGAACAGTGAATGACAATGACGGAGATAGGCCCAACTTGCAGAAGAAAGAACTGCAAGAGTCAAGGGACTGTTTCAATTCTGGTGGTTTTGTCATTCTCCATGCTTCCACGTTGCTCAGAATGGTGCGCTCTACAATCTTTGCATCATCGCCCGCCTTAGCTGGACCAAGTGCGCTGGGAGAGTGGCATTCCGATTCTTGCAGCTCCGAAAAGTGGACCAAGTTTTTTCCATTCAAATCAATTACAGCAAGTTTTCCTAGAACTCGTAGAATGCCTGATGCTGAAGACAAGCGGACCCTGAAATTCTAAAATTGGGATCAAGTGGCTGGATTGCTACCCCACTCCATTTGACTCAAGTGGGTGTCCACGAGTGAGCAGTGTAAGAGGGTAAACGTCTCCAAAAGGTCTTCAGTTGAAAGGGGTAGATGGGTAGACTGAGACTCAAGAGGCACGTTGAGAAGGTCAGTGAAGGGTGTTTTTGAAATGTGTTCCTTGAAATGTTTTCGAATGGCCTTCTCCCAACGAAAGAATCGTCAAGGAATCCGACTTTGGCAGGTCAAGTTTACTGGCCATGGTGGCATTGCTGAACCTGTTGGCAGCAGCCATGTTGGCATTCTGGGTGCCTTGGGCACGGACGTTTGGGTTGGGTGGACTGGAGGTGCTGCAGTATCATTTACACCTATGACTCTTCAAGTTTGGCTTTGATACTTTGATATCTAATGTCTGTCTGTCCGTATGTCTCTGCCTGTCTGTTTGTTTCTTTCTCTGACTCTGTCTCTCTCTCTCTCTCTCTCTAGTTTTCTCGCGTTCCTGTTTCTGTAGTACATAGCTTTTCTGCAGAAGAGTTTGCTTTTGTATTCTTGTGATGCAGCTACTGGGCAATAACTGGGGCACCAACTAGGACACCAATTGAGTCTAGGAAACTAGACTCTTGCAGCTCCCAAAACTTTTCAATTCAGATTCTTTGTCAACAATGCAAAAGCAGCCGCACATTGGCAAATGGCGGACTAGAAGACTGTAGCTTAGCAACCAAGAGAAATGCCGAGCCACGTTTTGAGTACAATTTAAAAAAAATTGAAGCTGCCATCTTCACGACTTGGGTGATCTCGTCTTCAACTGTTGGTCGCTGGCTTCCAGCAACGACAGAGTAGGGGATCGGGTGCCGGACGATTTTCAGCCATGGAGCCTTTGAGACGTATGATGCGCCCTGGCGCCACAAGAGTCACAAGAGGAAGCAGAGATGGTGACGACGGTGACGACCAGCAAGACACCAGCCCGTGACTCGATGTAGAACAGTGGCCTTTATTGGGATTTTTTCAGGGTGTTTCTATCAGACAGATCTGCATTTCAAAACTTGGATCAGTGTTCCATGCATGGGCAGGAATACAGTCTCAGTATAGCAGAATCTGACATGTTTTAAGAATGACAGGCCGCTTCATGATGCTACAGACATTCTTTTCCAGGCAGCTTGATCAAGTTCACCTAAATAGCTGAAATCAAAAGGGACATTGCAATTATTTTTGTAGACCAAGACACGAACTCTACTTCGATTGAATCGATCTTAGTCCAAATTTCTACTATGTATACATGATAGGCCCAAAACCGGTCAAAAGGGTGATGCTTTCTGAAGTCTCGTCACCGTGCAGGATTAAAAGTCGTGCAGAACTCATGGCTCAGATGGTGCCAACAGAGTACGAACGACGCTCCTGCGCTGGCATGGGACCGCGTTTGCGTGCCATGGAAGTCCAGGTGGGGTAAGGGAGGCCACAAAATTGCAGTGAAGTCTTGTTTGAGATCACCTTTTTTTCAATCCTTGTTTTGAGATGTTTTGAATTTCAATCATTCAGGACTTGAAAATCATGGCTTTTAAGTTAAGCGCCATGCAATTTTTTTACATCTTGAACACGAACCACGCACGCATTCAGGGTCAGACGTTGTTCGTTTTTGCGGTAATGAATCAAACATGCCAGGAGGCACGGAAAGATCCCAAGGTACGGTTGGGTGACGAACTGTCCAGTGCAGCTCACGCGAACAACGTTGAGTTGGTCAAGTCACTATTGGACAAAGGTGCGGGCAGAAACCAGCGAAAAGCTATGCACAAGTTTGCGGGCATGTTTGGAGAGTGCAAAATTAGTACAGAGTTTAAAGTTTTTAGCATATATGATGATAATATGTACATATATAGAGGTTTGAAGGCTGACAAAGTTAGTGGACTAATGCTGACGTGATATAATGAAATGTGATCAACTTGTCCCTAGCTGCCAGGAATGATAAACCGGAAAGCAAACTAATCCAAAAGATTCAACTGACACACAAGCTGTGTGCAACCCCAACGAAATTATGATGGAAGTGCAGGCCTCTCAAGGACTCAAGGTGACGTTTGCCTCACTAGTGACTAACGGTTCGAGGATACTACAACACTACCGCGGTGAAGAGAACTAGGAAGGGATAGGAGGGGACTCCATGCGGAGGTGACCAGGATAGTTCGATTTCGTAGTATGCTGGATCAGCACTTGCCAAAGAAAAAAGACCTTGGATTTGCAGGTGCTGATCCGAATCATATCCACTTCACGGTGAATTCGGATGTCCCCCTGGCCCGAACCAAGAGTGCTGAAGTGGCGAAAGTCCTGATTGCTCATCCAAAAATTGATGTGAATGCCTGGAGCTCAGAACTTAAAACATCTCAGATTTGTCACAACAGCCCCTGCCTTCGGCGGAGGGGAGCTTTGTGTGAATCACTTTGGCATCTTTAAATCATTTTTTCGTCCTTTCTTTTCCACTTTGAAACCTCTGCGAAGATACTGCAATGGTGATGCAAGTGAAAAATCCGCACAGATTGGCTACGCCGTAGTTATACCTTTCAACAGAGTGTGAGTGCTTTCTGGTCACAAAGGTGCGGGATATTAATGATTGCCTCTCACTGCAATTATTTTCAACAGTTTTGATTCTTGCTTGATTTTTGTCCTTTGTTGCAAATAGTGTAGCTGTTTTGTTCTCAGTATTGATTTCCTTGACAGTCGCAGAATCACAAACACCAAGATAGCATCTTGTGCAACATGGTGCTCCACAACAGAGACAATGTGGACCTGGTGTCAGCGATCTTGTGGCACAAAGATCTAGATGTTCATGCAAGCAAACCCATTTGCACCGCAGCGCGCTTTGCAACCATCGACATGATGAGGAGAGCTTCAAACGACAGTTTTAATCATTTTTGCTCCCGCTTGAACTGTGAAATAGTTTTTTTGATGGCGGAAGTGATAAACGCGCCAGCAAAGTGGGAACTGCCAACTCGGACTTGTTTGTGGGCGAAGACTTCATGTACGCTCGTACATAATTGATCAATCCAAGATATAGTTATGCAATATGGGGCGGATAGTCGTGCTACGTAGTCGTCCTCTTGTGGTTGTTGTTGTTGTTGTTGTTGTTGTTGTTGTTGTTGTTGACAAAGACTGGAGCCCCGTGTAACATAGAAGGATTTGTCTTGTTTTATGATGCTTGTAACCTTAGTTGACATCCTGTCCCTGGACTTGTGTATTTTTGTTTTTAGTTTTTTTTCCCCTTTGTTGTTGGGACCCCCCCCCTCACAACAACCACGGGGCCCCAGTCTTTGTTTGCAGGCCATGGGGTACAAACAAAACAACAAGCAAGCAGTACAGCACTTGTATTTGTACCAGTAGTAGTGGCAGCAGCAGCAGGAGGAGGAGTAGCAGCAGCAGTAGCAGTAGCAGTAGCAGTAGCAGTCGCAGTCGCAGTCGCAGTCGCAGTGGCAGTGGCAGTGGCAGTGGCAGTGCAGTAGCAGTAGCAGTAGCCAGTAGAGGGTAGCCAGTAGCCAGTAGCCAGTGGCAGTGGCAGTGGCAGTAGCAGTAGCAGTAGCAGTAGCAATAGCAGTAGCAGTAGCAGTAGCAGTAGCAATAACAGTAGGAGTAGGAGTAGGAGTAGGAGTAGGAGTAGTAGGAGTAGTAGGAGTAGGAGTAG